>CM025655.2:7171636-7281880 GCA_014621495.2 Entosphenus tridentatus
CATCGTCACAAATGTCTGACCGCCCCCCCCCAGGTGCGTGACGTCATTTATGGACGGCCCCTTATTCCAAGTGCTATGGGAGTCAAAGCAACGAGACAAAATGTCAATCGGAACTCTGTTACCATGTTAATAGAACATCCGCCTGTGGAAGACGATACCAGAGAAGTATTTCGTTTCCCCACTCGGCACGAGGGGATGCATTCACACAACCTGCTAAAGAAATGTTGCGCGACATTTCACCTCCATATTTACCTGAGCTAATTCGGGATTTCTGCGGTCATTCGTGACCAGACTGAGACCACTATCTCACCACTCAAGAACCATTTTCAATCATGGGTGTATGTTGAACGTCCTTCGCACCGTACGTAGCCAACTGGACAAACTCAACACAAAAAGCAGTTCTCGAGAAATTAGTTTACATATATACGTGTAGTGTCCTTCTCGCGAGAGGCTTGTATGTGCGTGCGGGTGGCGTGTCGCACACACACTCAGTAGGGAAACGACGTAGTCGCAGGAGGCACCGTCCTCCACTTTTATTCTCGCGTTCACGCTACCACTCGGGCCCCCACTCTCACGACCACGCTGCCGCACGACCCGGCCCAGACACGACTCTGTCCGCGTTGCACCGACGGCGTCGACCGGGATAGCCAACTACTGTCCGGCCGCGCGATGATCAGGCGATGAAAACAGCGACGACGAGACGAGTCCACTCCCAGAACCAGCAGCCCTGAGCTCTCGCTCTCCGTTGCTTTTATTCCCCTCGGCGCGGCTTGGCTCCGCCCAAGCTGGGTCTCCTTTCTCGAACCCACCAGAGTTCCAGGGGCTTCCCCACGAGGTCTACCGTGACCCTTGGCCCAGTTCCTCCGCCCTGCCGGCACACACCGTGTATATGCTCAACGGCGTGTGCGCCAAGTGCTATATCACTACACATGTGTAGCGACATAGAATCGGTCATGTAGCAGCATAGCACTGGCTGCTGGCAGGGAAGGGGATCTGCAGCTTACAGCAGCCCTGACTGACAGCAGGCCACGTGATAGACCAGAGGGATCTAGGGGAAAGGTCACAGTAGTAGTAGGTTCCAGAAGGGGGCGTAGCCGGGGGCGGCGCCAGGCCACGCTGACCGTTTAAGAGGGGCCCCGGGAGGGGACCTCGGGGCTGTCGTTTGGAGCAGGATCCCCGTCGTGCTACTGGAGTCTTCGTCAGTCTCCACCATCTCGGCGTCGCCAGTCAGGCAGTCTGCCAGCTGCCCTGACTGGGAACCGTAGTTACTAAGTGTTGTCAGGCCGTGTTAATAAACAGTGCCTCCTACTCTCCGAGTCGGTCACTACACATGCAAAGAAACCCAGGACATCAGTGGTGCTGGCTTGGTGATCTCCCCCAAGCCAAATTGTGACCAACGATGAAAACAAAACACTAGCATAGAATCGGGACGAAATGCTTCATTTGCAAACAGGTCTTCAAATTTATTAGTATACAAAACATGAGGCAAGTGAATAAACATAACATTCAACCGTTGTGCCAACAGCCTAGGGGCGCTAACATGGCCGAGCGTTGGCACGTTTGCAACTTGCTGCAGGTTTATCGTTCGAATCCAGCGGCTGCCCTGGTTATTACTGCGGGTTTAACCATATATATGCAGCCTGCTTCGCAGGTGGACGTTCGAAGATCTGGTGATATCATTGAAAAGTAGGCCACTGCTTGTGCTCACATGTTAAACATTTCTTGCGAAATTTGAAAATTACATTTAAATATTATAGGTTTCTTGGGTATAGATCACGTAAATATTTACCTATATTAATATTTACACAATCTAACCCAAAACAACCTATATTATGGATATTGGTTGCGAAAGCCTTCGTGTAATACATGAAAATTATTCAGTTGCATTCAGATAAATCATTGCCCCCACTTCAAAAAAACCTGGCGAGACCCTCTGATTAAACCATGAGACCGAGACTTTCCTGGGTAAAACAAGTGTAATAAATTATTATTGGCGATGACAATGAAGTCTACTTGGCTACATCAGGCAAAGTCAATATGAACTGAACATATCAAAGCCTACTTTTGCTGCAGCGCTTTTATATTTTTGGAACGTTGAACCAATAGTTTGCAACAATATTATGCACCAAAAGCCCCTCATGCTAGCGACTATAATGTCAATCACATCAGTCCAAGGGTACTGCTGCTTTCGACATGTAAACTAACCGCATTAAACAATGAAACATCGTTGTTTCTCAACAGTCATGCGTTGTCCTCAAGAACATGAAGTCAACGTTAAAAGCATGTTATATGCTTTTGACATGTACAACAGCATCAACAATTGCTATAAAAATAATCTGCAACACACGTACGTTTATTTAATAGTAAAATGAAAGTTCTGAAACATACGTCTTCATGAACTGCTAGTCAACTTAGAACACATGTTACATGCCAATCAAAACAATTTCACAACTCCCAATATACACGATACAAACCAAGAGGTTACTTTGTCCCACTTTTATTACATATGCATTGTTCACAGTTCTGAACATCAACATTTATTTGTGCCAATGCTTACTCTTTTTTTTACCTGCAAAGTGTTTTTTTCTGTAGTTGAACAAAAATAAATGACAAAAAGTCCCAAGACAATAGTATTAAGTTATTAACCCCTTGAGCACCAAGAAACAATTACAATATTGCCTTAAAATTCTAATGCTTGAATCACCTGCGACTAAGAAGAAGATGTACAACCATGGGGAGGAGGGAAGGACAAAAAAAGAAAAGAATTGAGTTTTCAAAAAAAAACAGCAGCTCGAGGCAAATGCTGATGATCTGGTGTGATGTGTGTACAGTATGTCCAAATGTAAAATATTCCATTAAAAATATAAAAACAATCAAAAATATTTCAAGATACCTGCTGTAAAAATCTCTAAATAAATTTGCATTCTCCTTGTCAAGAGTTATAGAAAACTGTGTAAAATGTTCAATTAGAAGACCTTTTTTTTTTTAAAGAGTTTTATATTTTTTTTTAGAAAACCTGCACGTCTGAAAAAATGTACTATATATAAACGTTTACCTCAGAGGGAAAAAAAAAGTTTCTACAGACATTTCTATTTTACAACAAAACAGTCAAACAGGCATTACATTAGCCGTGTGAAATAGGTCCTCTCTTTCACTTTAGTTAATTCAGCTGCATTATAAAGGTGAGGAAGGAAACTAAGCCTCTCTCACTGTGGTGCACCAATAGCAGAGCCAACATTTAAACAAGTCCAAATCATGAGTAAGTCTGCGCAAGATCCAACACCGATGCGGATCAACAATTCTACAAAGCACCAAAGAGGCAAGTGATGTACCTGCACACGTGACCGGTTTGCGTCCTGTTTTAAATCAGCCCACTTGTATGTAGTCCACAGTGCAGTGAAGATAAAATATTCCGATAAATACACTTCATAGAGGGCTCACGAACAAAAAAAGGGTTCTCCCTCCTTGGGCTCTTGACAGTCGACATTAGGATGAACTACCAATTAGGATACACTACCAATTAGGATAAGCTACCTTTACAGTCATTACTAAGGAGACCAGTACATCTTATTGTTTTTTTGAAGATTACACAGTAATGCTTTGGGCTTTTAGATATCTCAACCACTCAGAGACTAATGCGTATCGTTATTTATTTACTAGAGCCTTTTCATAAGCACAACTGGGTTGCCCGTTTTGAGGGATGAAGGTACGTTTTAAAAAAAAATCAAACATTTAAATAGAAGACACATGACAAGATCACCGTTACCTCTACCACAAGGAAGCCGCCCCCGTTAACATTTTCACACTAACATGTCTTTGCAAATCTACACTGCAGTTATTGTCACGAGAATTTTGGGTCAGTTTTTTTTCACTTTCGTCCCCCTGAAAATCAAACAGCAAAGCAGACTGTAAAAGCAAGACTGAGGGCTTCTTATCTTGTGGCAATGTGACGCATCCTCTAGGTTCAGTAGTTTGGATAAGTCCACCCCCCTCCCCTTCCATAAAGCCAGGCGAAATCGTGCTTCCATATTTTACCGCCGCGCTCGGGTAAATTCCAAGGCAACAGCATTTTACATGTACTCGTGTTGGTATCCATATTTATGTATTTTAAAAAAAGGTAGGTATTTAATTGCACAACTCTGTAATAATTATATGGGTGGAATGTCACCTTGATTTATAGAATGAGAAAAATAAAACGTTGGCCTGTTTGACTACGAAACCAGCACTAGGTTAATATTTAAACCTCTTAAACCATGCTCTGCGGAGGAGAGCTGCAATAACTTCACCCACGTTGGGGTTAAAGTACTGGGATAGAAGGGGTGGAGAACTGGAGATTGATAACAATGCGTAAGGAAGAAGCTTCAACTGAGCTTCCAAGTGTCACCTTATGGATCATGATAATGCACAATGTATGGAAAAATTCGGATTAAAAAGGAATACAGCAAAACATTGTAAAATGACCATGACAACTTCAATTCCTGCAAACATGCACGCATGCGCATATGCGCACACATGCACTACACACACACACATGCATTATATACATGACGCAAACCTATACATCTATATTGTATGACGTTTTAAATCGTATGCTACAGCTAATGTACATATTAGAAAGAAAAGAAAAAAACCTACTGGAGAAGCACGACACAAAATCTTCACACCTCAGCTTGAGGTTGCACATTGCTTTCTGCCACATTTTTCAAGCCCACGACGACAACCTCCGCCGCACCACCGCCGCAGGCTCGCTCCAGTTTGTTACCCATTTCCCGAAACCTCACTCCTCCGCCCGGCCGCTCGTCCCCCTCCCTGGAACTGGGACTCTGCCCTTCGTGCTCGCTCGAAGCGGCGGAAAACTCCGCGCCGGAGTCTACCCCTTCATCCTTCTCCACTTTTGTGCGTTTGTGACCGTCGGCTGGCCGGTCGTCTGCGGCCTTCCTTTCCCCTTTGCAAACTTCCTCCGACTCGGGTTTCCTCTTGCACGGTGTGTCATCTCTGTACTCCCCCTCGGTATTAAGTGCTTCATTCTCATGCTGAAATGTTACGTAAAAAGTGGAAAATCATTATCAGAGTGTTTCCCCCTTTAGGCATCATATTTTTAGTTTTTACATGCTAGGAATTATTTGTAAGGTCTTAGTGCGTCCGGGAATGACAGGATGCAAATGCTGATCATTTTCGTCATGGTTGGGAGGACACAATAAGTGTCACACTTAGCTTCAACATAAATAAAAATAGGTAGACAAGTTAATTTATGTAGGAAATACAAGTACAAAGCAAGAGGTTTTTTCAGAAATGTCAGATGCTAGTACCTAATTCACTGCCCTCTGCTGGCAAAATATGAAAAGTAAACACATGTAAAACAATTTCAATCTTAGAATCGCATTTCACAGAAAAATTCGAATTAATCTGGAAAACTTCGCAGTGTTGGCTAAGCAACCAAAATAATATCAACAACGTTCAGTGACAATATCAATGCCTCTACATGCCAAAAACACTTTCAATAAGAATTTCCAAATGATTTGCAAGGGCACCAAAACAGAAAAATTATAGTAACACAATGGCTAAACATTTACTCATTTACCATGTCATTCACTATTGGTTATGGAAATGTAATACATTTTGAAACATTGTAAAAAATATACATTGATTATTGTTACGATGGCAAAAACCTTTCAAATAAAATTCTGCATTATATTTTGCTGAATGAAGTACAAATATTCCCAAATACATTTTTTTTAATCATCACAAAATTGGTTAAAATGCAGTAAAAAAACGAATTACGTGTTTCACATTCGAAGAAACGAGCACCCGATTAAAATGCAATGCAAAGTAATAATTCCACAGACCTCTGCGCCCTGGTCAGCAGAAGACGAGGGTGATGACAGTAACCTCCAAAGAAGCCGTGTCTCTTGCAGAGACACTTCTATCAGGTCTCCCTCCATGAGCAGGTCTTCAAGTTGTGCCAGAATAGTGGGAGGGAGCAACAGCGAAGGAAACATCTGCTGCGACCTGGAACCTGTCACAAAAATATCAGTAAAAAACGTCAGTGCAAGTCAAAATGTCTCGTTTTTTTAAACAGCTATATAAACCTTTAAAATAACACCCTCGCGTTTGAAACAAGTGCCAATGACTTCTATGATTACAGTGTAGTAGTGTAATGGGCTTTAGCCTTGCTTAACCCCTCCAAGAAAATTAGTCACATGATAGTGTCAAAAATCTCACTTTGGCTGCTGCACACTGAAGACTGAGCGAGCTCAGTGCGGGAGGTAGAAGTCAAAGGCTGAAGGTCATAGGCCGGATCATCATTCCCTCCGTGTTCAGAAGAAACGTTAGCGAGAGTTCCACACGATCCATTGCTCGGGCTTTCCTTCTGTACAAAATAAATTAAAATGCACGTAATTATAAAAAAAATACACAAGCAGCAAACATCACGAGCTAATGACAAGTCAAATTTATAATTTCACAAGCACAGATTAAATTTATTGCCCTTGGGATAGTCGCATGCCGAAACCTGTTTTGATTGCACATCACAGAAATTATCAGATATTGCTAGCTTGCCGTCATAGATTATAGCCAAAACAGGTCAATGAGCATTGTGCTATATTTGAATCCACAATGAAGAGCAGTCCACTTAGTCTCATATCTTCTCTTTCATGTAATGACAACTATAAAAAATTTAGTTTAAAAGAACGCAACTATAAATTCAAAATAATTCTCATACGCAACACCCTTTATTACAGTCATAAGAGCAAGAAGTAGCGTTTTTTTGTCAATAGTATCTTTTATCAACAGTGGCAGACGTTTTGGCCAATCAATCTAGGTTGTTGCTACGAAAAAAGGCCACTGGCACCCTTTGTGGCTCACCCCCCCACCCCCCCCAAAGTTTGGGAACAAGAGCCCCCCCCCCCCCCCCGTGTATAAAACAAGAGCCATCCAAACACTCGCCTGCCCGATGGTGGTTCTGGACTTGGTGTTGCGTGCCACTTTATGGGTAGGGGGCTGGGACTTGAGTTTTTCAAGGGCCCGTACAACCTCCCCCTGGGACAGAGCTTGATGCACCCGGTCCTGCCAGCCCATCGCACGCTCTGCCAGGCACTGCAGGGCCTCTCCTTCTGGCAGCCTGACGGGCAGGCCCTGGCAAAGGGATATGGACACAACTTTCTTGAAAAAAAGAAAGGGGGCACACAACACTTTCAAGCAGGACTTGGTCTAGATACAAAACGGCACTTGTCATGAATCAACCAACAATTGTCTGACATTCAAACACTGGCAAAATACCTATTTTTGTTAAAAAAGTGCCACCTTACCACCCAAGGCTACTTTTTCACACGAAAAATTTAGACAAAAGACCTTTTCTGAATATGTAAATGAGATCCAATAATGTTTCATAATTAATTTAAGTAGCAAACTATTTATTTTTACTCTGGCTGTGTTCACTCATGAATACATAGTACATTAATCCATAGTTTAAATCATAACATGATACAAAATGTTCAAATTATTATTTCAATGCAGACTTACTTTTACACCTTTACATCTAGACATGTAAAGTAAATGGTACACTAATAACATTCCATTCATAACAACATTGAGAGTTTATTCACCCTACAATAATAATGCAAAAACAAATTACAAGGTCTAGCATATTAAAATGGCACAGATTGGTGAGGTAAATACATGTCGCAATAGAGATACATAAAAAAGTATACCTATCCATTGCACGAATTTAAAACACAGAGCTTTGCACAAAGTTAAACTGTTGGGCAGCCTATTTTTTTCACAGCTAACACCCAATAATTTAAATCATACACTTTTAAGCGCAACAGATCAATGTGTACACTGCGTACCTGTAGACCAACCAGGAGGTTCAGTACAGTGGCCATTTGCGGCCGCTTGGATCGAACACAGCGAGTGCACAGCGCCCTGGCACCGGCTCGGCGGTGAGTCGGTGCCACACAGCCGTGGTGGCAGGGTGCCCGACACTGGTGGCACTGCCTCACCAGCCCGGTATCACCGTGGCCACACACGCCGCATGGCGTCGTGGAGCCCCCCTCTGGAGGAGGCCCACTAGCGCGACTGGCCTCGCGCATTCGCCGCATGGCCTCCACCTCCTCGCGCTCTGCGGACCTGTACGTGTCCACCTGTGTGAAAATATTCACGGACATTCAGAATTGCTCAGGATTGTCGTCGCAGAGCGGACATTACGCAAGAGGTATAGGACACTCCACAGCAGAAATAAGAATTCATATTTTGTACACAACTGAGCAAAGCTAGTCCGTGGCAAGGTAAGAACGAGCCTACCTTTTACCTTGCCACAATACAATCACTCTACCCTTTCCTTTAATCCTTTAGCAAGGTAAGGTAAAAGTTAAAAAGCAACGAGCCTACCTTTACCCTATCTTTTACCCTTACCCCATATAAATTACCCGATTACAGGGTAATTACCGGGGTACTACACATGACAAAGGTTTACAACAGGTAAATGCGAGGTAGAGCGCTATATTCATATATCGGGCGTTGGGGGCTGTCGACGACAACGTCCTCCATAACCTCCTCGTCCCAGTCATCTTGGTCGCTGACCATCTCATAAAACAACCTGATCAAGTTCGTCATTTGCTGTCGTCCTTGGACCAACGAAGGGCAACAAGATCCAGGCCGCTCCGGCCCGGTTAGACGGGACCTTCAGACAACTGGCTGCGATCCACGAGCGCAAGCACATGGACTGGATGAAGAGCGTCGACGACCGTGACTGGTGAACGCATGTGAACTCCCGCCCAGCTCCGCTATTCGCGCGTTCGCAGGTAGTTGACTTTGCCGGCACTCCAAAGTAGTCACAGGCCATCTTGTAGTGGCGGGGAGTACCTCTTTGCGGGGAGACCACCACCGCATTACGTCAATGAAGGCACTGGCGGTTGTGATGCCCATGCTCAGAAAACGATCTACTTCATCGCAGCCGCCGATGGAGCTGCTGACGTTGCTGAACAGGGTGCTGAACAGCGACCCCTCCTCCATATGGGCAGCGACTGCCGTCGGTGGGAACGCGAGCACGTGCGAGTAGCGATGCTGCAGGACAGAGCGGATTGTGGCCTTCAGTGTAGCCAGCTCGTCTTGGTCTGTCATTTTCGACAGCTGTGGGTTCAAGTAGGATGCCATAATAGCGGGTTCCTGAACTAGGAAGTTGAGGTACCGCACCAGCTCGGTCTTCATCCCCGTCGCGGTCAAGGACTCATCGATCGCTCGAAGAGCGGCTTCAACGCGATCGCAATAACGGATCAGGTGCTCCATCGTCACCGGCACATCCAATGTCGACTTGCGGTCCCCGCTGACAACGAAGTCATGACCTGGCGCGGCATTCGCAGGAATGCTGTCACGCCCTCGATGTTTGCCCACTGCAGTTCAGAGAAAGCACCGACGCCGATCACATCCTGGAACACGCTTCTTGATGGCGTCGTCGCCCATGTCAAATGTCGAATTCCACCTGGTCGACGAGTCCTGGTGCGTCGGCTCCTTGCGAGCGAGCTTGGCGATTTCGGCTTCGCGGCGGTACGACTGCCGGACGACCTTGCTGCGCCTGATATTGACAAGTGCCTCGCGCAGTTCGGCGTTGGTCGACTTGATCAGTTTGAGAACTTGGACGCCGCTGATCTGGACCGAATGATTTGCGCAGCGAACATCGTGGCAAGCCCGCAACTGCTCATATCCGGCGTCCGCGTTGACCAGGACGAACGTCTTGACAGCAAGACCAAGGTCCTGAACTTGTCGCTGCCGGCGGCTCGCAAAAAGATTGCACCTTGGATAACAAAATCAACCACCGAGTTCCCAAACTTTACCAGGAGGCGAGCCGGGATTGCTGGCCGGCTCAGCGTTTGCTGCATTAGACGGTTCTCCGACGCCGACGTCCCGACCTCGCTGCCTGGGGCGAGCACCTTGGGCTTCTTGAGGTTGGCTTTCCACCCCGACACGTTCTTGTGGGAGGAAAACCACTTACGGCGATGCACACACTGGCGCTTTCCTTGCTGCACACGGGGATCACCCTCCATCCAATCGTGCGTGTGCTCCCACAGGAACGCATGCCGCTGCCTATTTCGATTGGTGTTCGCAGCGACCCTGGGAAATGCCGTTGCTGGCAACCTCGACCTCATCCTCTACCTCAAGAACGTGGTCTGTCTCCATCTGGTCCGACATCAATGATTTAAATTTCAAATGTAGGCCACGGACTGCCCCACGGAGCTATTAGTGAGTGGTAAACAGGGTATTAACCAGGTAATACTTCATGCTACCTTTACCATACCCTTTACCTTACCCCTTGGAATGGTCGACACCTTTACTCTGTACCTTTTTACCTGGTAAAAATGGTAAATTACCTTGCCGAGGCCTAAACGAAGCCATAAAAGTTTTTGGGTGAGAACGCGAAAGTATAAATGTGTCATACGCCTCCCCACCACTGCCAGTAAGGTTTTTCATGTAAACAACGCGCAATTTAGTTACTTCAGCCCACCGGTGTGTTTGTGAGTAAATCCACAACATTTACAATTTGAATATGACGATTCGCTGGTAATGACATCCAGCATCATCAGGCGATTTACCAGAATAGGCAATTGATATCAAGGAGGAGCTTGACTTTTTGTAAATATCAAATCTCTACTGAATGTCGATAAAAGTTATTCCAAAGAGATGTATCGTTCTTTTGAATTTCAAAAAGGCACTGTGAACTTATATTTCTCAATATAAATATGGAATTATTATACTTTTAAGCAAACATTCGAATTAACACAGTAGTTTTAAAAGACAATCAGGTATTTTTTTTTGCTGCAGAGAAACAAATGTTGAAAAGAAAAGCTGCTCTTTTTTTAGACTCACAAAAGAAGGGTCAGTCCCTTGGGACGGAGTTCTTTTGTTGTCACCGCACTCGTTCCCTTTCTCCGCATCACCAGCACAAGTCTTTGGGTTCAGCACCTGCAAAGTTAAAAGACGCCTTCAACTTCACGCAGTTTATTATCACTTTGCAAAATTGTTACGCCAAGTCTCAAAATTCCTATGTTATGTGCCAAGAGTAATGCTATATTTCGAAACATTCCTTCCACCAGGATATTCCTACGTGGGACACTATGGTACATGAGTTAATACCATTCCCTCTCAATGAGTTGCAATTGAACTCGCTGCTTGGATAATATGGAACTGCTTTTGAACATCTCCTGCCTCATTTAAATTCGTATATTCCTGATATTTGGAATTATATGAAAAACATAATACCACGTAATTTTTTTCTTGCTTTACGATATGCATAACTGATATGTTTTTCCCATTTTGATTATCTTTCAACTCGGTCTTGTTGTTTTTGATATTTTGTCATGTGTGTTCTATATTATTTGTAAACATTGATAAATATAATGTTAAGACTGAATGAGCAATCACCTTGTTTTAATCAGCGTTTAATACATAGTTACTCAGTGAAACCATGGTGCAAGACCAGCAGAAACTCACCTTAGTGAATTATGCATTAATTTTAAGCGTTCTAAAACTAACCCTTCATGTCATGTACTCACCTCTAGGAGGGTACAGCAGGAGTTTCTCCTAAGAAAGGTCCTTGCAGCACGTCTCTGCCAAATGCTGGCAGCCTCCAGCCACCCCTCCAACTGGGACAATGCATCCAGCTGCACAGGAATGCAGCGGCCTTGCGATACCATCCTCTCCAGCACGCTGCAGTATGGATAGTGATCTCCTGCCTGAACATTCAAAAACGAACCACCCACGTAAGTAACGGAAATGGTAATTTTCGTGTTAACAACCTCAAGCCTCCAAATATGAGGGCAGGTGCAATATCCAACCATTAATGCGAACAGCTCTGGTGATGTATTTTAAGTACAATGTTTTTCACAGCCACATACAACACACAACAAGCGTTCAGCTGTCACACTACCTGGATCTTTTCCAGGTCAGCAGTCCAATCGTCAGCTTGCTGTAAGGAGACCTTCAGTGCTTGCACAGTTGGCAGATGAACTGGTACCCCATGAGCCTCAGCAACAATGGACTCAAGGGTACTTCTCACCATCCTAGGCCTGTGGCACAGTCCAAAATTACCATGTTACTGGGAATTCCTTTAAAAAAAAAGTGTCCCTACGACATGAAAAATAAGGACAATTCATGGCATTTGCTGAATTTGTCCAACGACGTGTAGGGAGGCGTGGAAAAAATGTTAATACATTTAATAAAAATGCATCAAAATCGTTTCTATAATGCTGCAGAACCAAATCCCAATCATAATAATTTACATTTATTTGTAAGACGCCTTCCACCAATGTTTCAAGGCGCCTGATTGCACTTGCCAACTTCGCAGGCCAAGTGCAATCAGCCGCCATTTTCTTTGCGTAGCAGGCTGAAGAACTGTGCCTCAAGCAATATTCCAATACGCACCCCCCTCATGCACCCGTGGCTCGATTGCATAAACACAAATAGGATCAATGCCCATACGTTACATCCCTTTCATTTAGATGTCAATCTTTCCCAAACACTGTACAGAAATGGTAATTTTCATAGCGACAGATTTCAGAGTGTTGTATTGTTTCATAAAAACAAAGTGTCATTGTACAGACAGGCAGCCAACATTATCTAGTCGCAACAATAAGTAGCTCTTATAAAATGTACCTGAACTGCAATAACTATGAGTATATATATACACACACACACATACAATAAGTAGCTGGCTGATATGAGATGTACACGAAACATGCTACACTCACCTGGCCTGCAGGCAAGCACGGGCCCGATCCTCCCAACTCTCTGCCACGGTCAGAATTTCCTGCAGCTCAGCCACAGCTCGATCCATGACAGGTTCAGCTCCCAGTGGCATGGCACTGTCTATCAACCTGCGAAGCACCTCTATGTTCAGGCAGCTAATGCCTCCACCCATGGCTTCTTTCTCAGAAAGCCCCTAGCACAGCACAAGACAAAAGCAAATCAAACATAAGATGTTGTGAATGCTCTCAAATTAAAGGACTGTTGAACAAGTTAGGACAATGTATGCAAATGCTCTCACTCACATGTTTGTCATCAGAATTATTCATTAGAATGGAAGCTGAGAGAAAAACGTTCTGGAATATTTGCACTTTGTCCCTTTTACTCTGATTTGTGTGCGAAGTTCAGTGAAACCCCTTTGATGCATTTTACAGCTTTTAAATATGGCAAGAATAAAATGCCAATAACAACTTTAGTTGATAGTGGATCTTGTTTACAAGGGTTATAAGTGCGCCACCCCCGTTGCGGGTGGACAGAGCTACTGCATTGTAACGTTCAACCTGGAAAGCGTTAACAATGAACATCCAAGTAACCTTAACAATAAATGTGGATTTCTATTGTCACTCTCTCACCTGGTCTTGGCTGGACAGTGAAAAGGCCAGTGCAGTGTGCACCTCTTCAAGCCAGCGCTCCCTCTGCACCCTCTGTTCCAGCTGCTCTTTCTCGGGCAGATGAACAGGAGCCAGGTCTTCGGCCTGCGTGAGCAACTCTTGCATCCGCACCAAATCTGGTTTGCCCTCTGCCACCAGGAGCAGCTGCACAGCATCCCTGAAGCCTTCCACTCTCTCCAGCAGCTCCTGAAAAAAAAGTGACCAACCATAGGTTTTTACTCGTATTGAGTTCGGTGTTAATAAACAGGAGAATCTCTTAATTTATAGAGCTCAATACAAATATCATATTAACAGACTCGAATTAGAATATGTATTGATACTGGAGGAAGCCAATAGGGGTTAATGCTCCTTTTTAACAGGTGTTCAGAAGGGGCAGGTCAGAACATTAGAACAATACAAAACATTACAATGCACAGTATAGAAAAGGTAAAAAAATTCTTTAACAAAAAAAATGTCATCAATAACACAATGATGTAATCCATTCATGAAAACACTTTTTAAAAATCACAAAGTAATTTTACTCCCACAATGTGCAAACAATAAAAAGATCCAATTCACAAAATGGGCGCAAACAAGGCAAATATATTTGGTCTCTGAAACATGACAGGTCACCATGGAAAACACAAGCTAATGGATTAACAAAAAGTGACTAAATGTGCATATAACTTGCATTCCATTTCTTTGCATGCATCTTGAGCACCATCTAGCGGACAGACTAAACATCACCACCCAGTGGAAATTAAACTATTCCTTGCAATATTATTTTTTGAAAGTTGCAAGGTTTGACGGTTGGGAGGTGCCCATTAGGCATATAACAATTACTCTCCTCCACGGCTATTTGAGATCATTGTATTGAACACATTCTTTATCATATCCTTTTAACCAACTCTTTTATATAGTTTATGATTTTGTCTCATTTCTAGCCGTGTTTGCACCATTAGCCTTAAAGTATCATTAGGAAAATTGTGCGTAGAATTTGCAGACATTATGAACAGATTATCACATGCATAACTAAATTCACCATGAGCCCAAAACTATATTTATTGATGAACCTATATCTGTTACAGACTAAGGGCCAGACTTCTGTTCAGATACGAGCTAATGCTGACCTATTCATCCTTCAGACTACGACTGTTGACTTCCCAGAAAGCGGTATTGAGTCCATTACTTAGCTCGGTTATAAATGTAATGTTATAAAAGCTGGTGAAAAAAAATCTATAATTGAGTAAGAGGACTGAAATAAAACCTGCAATGCATCAAACAAAAATAAACAAATAAATAAAAATGTTAAAATAAACGTTGTTACCTGTATTTCATTCATATGGTTGACAGTGCAGGGAAGTTTCTCCAAACGATTGACAAATGTTTTGAACTCTTCCAAGCTCAGCGTCACTTGCTCTTCAGTTGCACCACTTTTGTCTCTGTTGTCAGAAAGGTTGTGCAATGGCATCGTTTAGTGAACATTAAACATTCAGCTATTTTTACATTTGCAAGGATTACCCTGCCCCATCCAATCTGATTGAGCAGTCACAAACTATAATTGCGATTTGATTAAAGAACACATTCACTGTATTGTATATACTATCCGGATAGCACTGTCCATCTCGTTTGTAATGGCCCTCTCAAATGTAATGCGTCAGCAGCAGCATTGTCAGTCCTGTTTTTTGTTTGGATATCGAGTGTCATCTTATTTGCAGGAGTCCCTCTAACATGCTGCCTTTCATATTTGTATTGCCCACCTCATCTGTATCCAAATGGCATAAATTAAACGCATGCAATCTATATAATTCACACATTATGAATACTTACATGCACGATTCTATACACACTTAATTAAATTACGAGCTTTTAAGTAAAATAAAATAGAAGTAACAATTACTTCATAACAGCAGATCATAACATGCCACAATCCACCAACAGTAAATGTTTCAAAATCTTTACAGGAGTTTCAGATTAACATTCACCACAAGGATAACAAATGTGGATGCAAGAAGACAAAGAGCCAAACATTTCCAGAGAGAAGGAACGTACTGGACACAGATCCGAGTGTTCATCAGATCCTGTGCCATCGAGGCACATTGGTCTGCCTCAAGTACGAGCAGCATCAGGTTCTGCCGTAAGCTGCTTTCGGGGAATTCGTGCGTCTCAGACTCCTCCAGCAGTGCCTTTAACGCCGACAAATCTGCACACAACAGGATACACAGTCAGGTTTTTACCCTCGGGGTTTTACATTGCCATCAGAAAACATTATTCCTGAATACTGAATCAGAATGCCATTGTAGGTTCGTGTGTGCTCTTTTTATGCTTGTGCAACTTCAGCAACAGATGGCATACCAGACTTCTTGCCATTTTCCTCGTCCAATGCTCTCCTCACTTTTTCAGCCCAAGCATCAAATAGCTCTGCTCGAGACTTCAGCTTATGCAGCATTGGGGGCAGTTCGGCCAGTGTATATCTGTACCTGATTTTAAAAATACATTAACAACATTGTATTCCACTCAAAACTGTCAAGCATGTAAGACTCACTTTCAACTGTAACTGCAGATGTAGTTACAATAATAACAGGTAAATTAAGTCAGTGCTTACCTGCAGTATCAGCAACTTTAGGATTGATTCATTTTATACGACTTTATATATTTATGATTTAAACAGTAATATGAAAAATAAACACTGAAGCCATGTGCCATGTTGATTTCAACAAAAAAAAACATTAATGCAAGTACAATGCAATAAGGAAACCAGGAGACACAAACGTCTTTTTGTTATTAGAAAAGTGAGAAGCAACTGGAGACCTGAGTGAATACATTATAAAACACGTTCAAAACATTTCCCCACAAACCTGAGTATCTTGTGCTGTGTGGGACAACGGCAGAGGTCACGGATGTGATAGAGGCACACCAGGCGGCCTGGGCAGCAAGGGCACGCGATAGCAGACAGGTAGCAGGTCGTCTTGCAAAAGTGGCACTGCCGCTCATCATCCGCCAACAACTCAAACTCAAACAGCTCCGACTTGCTCACACCCTGCAAGAAACCACACAGAGGAGAGACAAGGTGGGAGGGGAGCGGGTTGTGCCATAATTAAATGCTTTATATTGAAACCATTCTAAGATAATATAATTGAGCAGCAAATTAATGCAAGAGATGTTTGAGGAAATATGCTTAGTTCGGCTAATGCAGGGGTGGACAATCTACAGACCATGGGTCACTTATTTGTTTAAGGAACATTGCCCCACGAGGCCTACTTCTTTGAAATGGCCTGCACTTGATATTTATCCATTACTGCATATTAGCTGCACTCATCAAGCAAAATATGTTTGTGCCTGGCAGCACTGTTTCCAATGTAGCATGCTCCGTCAATTGTCAGTGCAAGACCCCTTTTATAATGTCGACAAGCACAGTGTGTCACGTTATCATTGGATCACGCGAAGATGTGTGTTAATGTGTGGCCTGACGAAGGTATATGGAAAGTCGTATTTGGCAATCCGTAAAGAAGACTCCCCTCAAAGTCTAGGCTAATGCATGCCAGAAACACGTGTGAACATTTGGCATTTTGACGTTACAAAATATTGCCTTCACCACCAGCTACCACAAAAACATGAAAGTAATAGCATGGCAGTGCTCAGAAAGTAAAAGGCACCAACTCTCCTGTTTTGGCATGGATATTTCTTTACAATAAACGCCTCGTGTAAAACACCACTGAGGTATATATAAAAAAGCAGTGGAGCCTACAAAAAAAAACGAGAAAAATCGTGGCTGATGGCATTTATAAATTATTGGCTTCTGAAACACTCAGCGCACATAAATCAGACCGTATATTAACATATGCACAAGGGCTTAATTTATACAGTCCTTTGCCAACAACAATTGGCTTATAATCAAAAATAAATTTACAGTATTCATGTAACCATTTGTGTTAAATGAAAAAAATTCTATGTCTATTGAGATGTGAACAAAAAACAGCGATTTATGAAGGGCTTTGGATATAGCTTTGTTTAAATGGTTCAAGTATCGCTCAGACCAGAAAAATAGAAATAAAGTATGACCTATGTGAACAATTTTTGACTTGCATATTTTATGTTTATTCACCCAGACAAAAGCCTGAACCTCGAGCATCATTCGGAAGTGTTATTTGGGATTCTGTACACAATATATACATTGAAATGTATGTGCAGGAACATATTCAATGATACATGCACATAATATGCAAAAGTAAGTGTGGCTAATATAGAGCTAGAAATAAATACGTATACAAGCAAAATAAACAGGTACAGAATTTATCCTGGAATCAAATAGTGACTGAAGAGTGACAATTCATTAAAATGCAGGGGGGAGGAGGGGGGGGGGACCAGGGAAGGGCCAAACACCATCCCTGCTCATACCATTTCCCAGGCCTCCCTGCGCAACTTCCGCTCCTCGTCAATGGCAATCTCAAGCTCGCGGCCAATCGCCGATGCCATTGGCAGCGCCAGGCCCTCCGTCTCGCACGCCATCCTGCAGAGCAGCTCCTCGTGCGAGAACACGCAGTACCGCCGCATCAGGCGATAATGCTCCACACACCGGCGGCCCATCGGAAGCTGTTCCAGAGAAAAGTGTCACAAAGCAAGAACGCCTGTGTCATGTTGCACATCAATGTAACCTCAGTAATACCAACAGTTAAAACTCGTATGTTTAAGTAAACTTTATTTTTTTGGGTCACTTTTCATCAGTTGGTTATTTAAAAATAAGCTTCTTATTGCAATTGAGAAAACAATGCACTTAATATGCAAAACTTTGTGTGGCTAATATAGGCCCTTTTGTAAATTCACTGCTGGATAAATGGGCTCTGCACGATGTGTGGGTCATGAAGGTTGACAGGTTTGTGAGGGCAGGAAGCAGACGCGTGAGCAATGTACAATAAATCTTGCGACACTGCCATCCACTCATATTGTAACCCCATTGCAGCCTATAATGCCTTTTTGTATGCATGGTCACCCACCCAAGCACTTGCCTGGCTCATTCTAATTAGCTTCCAAAATCTCATGAGATTGGGTGCATTCCAGGTGAATTAGTCAAAGGCTAACATTATACACATCTTTAACATAAAATTTATAAAACATATGCAAATGTGTAACTTCATGTAAAATTCCGCGTGTGTGTTTATGCAGCATATGTCGTTGCCTTAAGACAACACAAGCAAATAATAAAGGTCAACCCACCCAGTCTGCAGTGCAGAAATTCACGGCCTCTGCAAAATTGTACCCTTGGTTAAATCCGCTGTGGTAGGCCCGTGGGAAAGTCACCACAAACTCTCCGGGGCACTGATTGGTCCTAACCACCTGCAAAAGGAACCCACAAGATTAACAACATAAGTATGTAGGCATATGTAGATATTCGTATATAAAAACAGAAAACACGCCATAACACGTCAGTGCAATGTATAACACTTCTCAACACAATGATGTAATTGTACAATCATGGTTAATTCTCACAAATTAATGGGAGTTACTCAGCACTGCCATCTCAGGCTCACCTCATACCTCCAAACTTACGACATCTGCCAAGCCCTAGTGGTTACCCATCCAAGTACTACATAATCACACCACTTTTGCATTCCTGACGATAAGATTTATTTAAGGCAATTTGGTCATACACCGTTTTCAGGATGCAATGCTATAGACTGTCTCAAGTGTATTGACCCTTGCTCATGACATGATGCAATTTATCTTCCTGTTGTTTGATTGAACGGTGGAAATACTCTATTCTGAACGGACTTTGAGGTTTGAATGCATAAGTGACAATTTAATGAACACAAATCAGGAGTTAAACAAAATCAAGCAAGCTATTATTTATGAGCAAACTTGAACAAAATGTATTAAGACTATTAGTGCTGTAGGTTGGACAACTTGTGCCACTTGCTTTTAACCAATACAAACATTAACCTTTGCCCAATTGAGTACAATATTTTACTTTGTTAATTTAAAAGTGAAAGTGCAATAACAGTGGAATCAATAATTTAGGATGCTAATGGACTGCAGAAGAATGAAATATTAACCTATCCAAAGTAGTTTCGTAATATGCTTTTAAGAGGCTACATAACCAATTGCGAAATAAAGTGGTAGGGCAAATGGAATTCATTTTTTTTTCACTTCCAAAATTAAAATGAGCATATTCTGAATAAAAAAAACATAGGTCAGTAAATCTATAACAGAGCAGTAAGCCCACAAGATAAGAGGCAAGTGACATTTCTCAAATAAAATATTAACTTTATGAAGCCCCAACTTGTCCAAACATGGTCCTTGGACAGCCAATGTCAGTCTTGCCATTTAACGGGAGTTAATTGATGAATAATTGTTTTTTTTTACCCTTTTATCTGGCAACAAAACTGATTTCATTCCGACCGCAAGTATTGTGGTCAATGCAAACATGACTCCTTGTAAAAAAGGTGTCAGTTTTGTTGCCAGATAAAAGGGTAAAAAAACCAATTATCATATTTTGCTACTGGCAAAGGAGGTTCCAATGGTGTTAATTGATGAAGTTTGAAAGTCTTCCCTCGGTAAAAATTATTTCTACAATCAAAAGTAACAAAAAAAAATTGTAATCACAGCTATAATTCCAGTTATACGTACGGGAACATCGTGGGCCATTAGTATGTTGGGATTCATAATCGTGACCAACTGATGCAGCAAGTCGGGCTGTGCCAGAAAGAGCTCTGGAGCCAAGGTCCTCATCACATTTTCCAGTGACTCGGCAGCATACGCAGGAACACCATACCATGTCTTTGGCTCTCCCCTGTAGAATAAGCAAAACACCACAAAGACAGTTTCAGGACAATTTTATCAGCTGCCTGATGCACACATTTCCATGCATCAAAAAGGGGAAGTTTAAAAAGTTGAACAATGCATGCAAAAAAATACACGTATTTTTTTTTCGCTCTAAGAAATGGCTGCACCTCTCTCGCTTGAATAGTTCAAACCCATGAGAAAATATTCCACAAAGGCGCAGGACTAACACTGAAAGAAATGTACCTCACAACAATGGATTGCTCCACTGACTATCATCATGTTTCCAAAAAGGACAACGGGTTGACCCGTCACGCTGTGGTGAGAACACACTACACTATGAACCCAATGACGATAGTTACATTTCCAGCCATGGCAAACACCAGTGGTGAGTGATAACATAACAAATCCTGGGTGCCCTTATTGAACAACCCACACAGACCAGTGACAAGAGTATGGGCAAAATATGCCTTCATCCACCAGTGAATTTACAAGAACCGAAAAAGAATTAGCACATCCACAATAGCTTGCAGACAATGATTGAAGCAATTCATTTTTTAGGGATTATATTGGGAAGAGGGGGTTTCAGTGATCTCCCCGACCAGCTTTCTCAACATACAATACACACAACAGCTTTGCAACGATCGACATAAATCATAAAAGGGCAGACAATACTATTAAAAACTGGAAAAAATGTAATCGACAGTCGTAAAAAGTTACCACCTTTCTCCCACATATACATCTACACCGACTATATTAATCGCTTAGCCAACTTTACAGTACAAGGAATAATGCACCTCTTGTGGACGTCATATTCTTGTGTGTATGAGAACAAGATGTGGAATTATTCAGGAATTAATGCAAAGTTCGGAATTGGAGTAAGAAAGAAGGTGGACATCTTTTAGCAAAGATATGAAAATAATACCATATTCAAAATAAATAGGAAATGAGAGTGGAGAAGACCAAATGGTGAAATTAGGAACAAGATGGAATTTATCCTCATGACAAACCACAGATTATCAGGAGACGGTTCTGTCCGCAGCAAATTAAACGCATGCTGGAGTGATGCAAGATCAAGTTCAACATTTCCAAACATGGCGCAAGTACAGTTATAGGCAAAAAGCTAAAAGTTAAAACTAAACATTTAGTTCAGGGAACAGGAGATTTGGACCAATTCTAAGCAACAGATCGAAATCCCCAAATTAAATATCACTACTTCAAATGACATAACACAAATGGTCAGTGCTATGAAAGTCAGGTAAAAAGTAAACACCAAAAAGGAAAATAAGTCATCTGAAAACATTAAAAGCATGTTGAACAGAAATGAATAGGGATAAAACTTCCAAATAAAAGAAAGTGTCGAGAAAGATGACAACAGTGACTTGAGAGGTCACCACAAGTAATGGGAGAATTAAATAAAGAAAAAGTTTGATGGATAAACTAGTGGCCCCAACAAGAGCAAAATGGAACAATGCATGCTGGAGGAATTATAAAACTGTGGGAAGAGTCTATGAAGATCTCCAGACCAAAATCAACCTTATATTCCGGGAAACAAGGCATTTGGCAGATGAGCAGTATTAAAAAGGAAAAAAACACCATAGGAAAATCTGGTGTATCAACATTATTGGGCCTGTTTTCTAGACTTACACAGAAATGAAATACCTCAATTGTGAAGTGATTCCTCAATAATTTTTCTATTTAAAAAAGGGAGACAATTGGTTTGAAAAATTACTCAGCCTATTTTCACATGTATATAATTGTTCACCAGAAAGAAAGTAGGATTTTGAAAGTTTTTTTTAATCATTGGCCATATGCATACTATCCATCAGATTTTAGGAGAGAATATCAAGAACAATTAAGCCTGGCTTTTGTAGACGAGGAAAAGGCATTTGGGCAAGACCCAAAATGATGCCATCACGCAAGCTCTCAAACCAAAGCGTAAATACAAATAGCAAACCAAAACTATTTATCAAGATTGAGTTTGCATGTAGAAAGAGCAAAACACAAATATGAACAGGAGTTACTAAGATTCTTCAGTGACAATGGAAGATATTTTCTGAAAATGGGATTGAAGAAATGAAGGAATATAGTCTCAAATTTGCCGATGACGGTCATTATAACCAGTGAAAGGAGTTAAGAAAATTACTTAAGAATGAAAGAAGCAAAGTTGAGCTAAAAATGAATACAAGCAAAATAAGTCCCATAAAAAAGGTCACTGAACAAAAATAAATAACTGGATGAACACAACTGGAAAACAATACAGAGTATGTGTATTGGGCAATTATGGAAGACAGACAGGATTGAAACGCTGAAATGAAGAGGGAAACAATAAAACAGGGTGGAGAGTCCTTTCAGAAAAATTAATTTGATAGTAAAAAAGCAACTTATGTGCTTCAAGAAGGACGTTTTCAATAAGTGTCTATTACCTGATATGATATAGGGATAAAAAAAACAGGGACAAACACTAAGTGAAATGTATGAAAGAACACAAAGATTAATGGAGATATGGATACTACTGGGGCAGGAGAGCATGGTTAAAAAGGGATGGCCGATGGACAAGATGTGACAGAATGACAAGTGGCAGCCAAGAGAGAAAACACCGCAAGAGGACGACCAGCACAGACAGAGCGCTGAGATGAGTTTCATGTACATTAACTAAATGGATTATGGCACTGCGAGACCATAAGCGATCAACAGAAGAGCTTCATCTGATAAGATGGCTGATATTGTATTATAAGCAAAGGAAAAAAAGTCATGCAAATGGATATTATGTGACCTTGTCCATCATGCATTTGTCCTCGGAGGTGTTTATCGATAATGGAAGTAGTTTTCTAAAGGGAAAGCCCCAAACAACAACAAAACTTGATACTAAAGTTTTTACTTTATTGGATAAGTCTATAGGAGACACAGTGCCATCTTTACATATGGATAGACAACTAATGCATGAGCGCTATCAAGTTTAGCTGAAAATTGCATACAAATACAAGAATACCAATAGCAATGTTTTAATACAACTGGAGCCCTGAGAAATCCATTGCCAGTGACATCACAACCATTCATTCTGTCTCACCTGAAGCCGTTGAATGGATTCATAACCTCAACTACAACTGCTTCCCCAGCCATACGAATAAGCGCTAGGTGCAGATCCTATGATGTTTTTTCATCTGCACAAATATTTCTTTATATCCAAACATTAAAACAAAGATAAACCAGAATAACGGGATTAACTTGTCATAACTAACACTTATCTGTGCTCAGGGTTGGGTAACAGGATGAATTTAGTACTTCTGGGATACGTCAGGCTGACGTATCTGCATCAAGGCTCTGATTATGGGATTAATTTACCAAAAACTAAAAAAATCGCTTCTGAGAAACCACTGCAAAAAATGATCGTCCGTGCAAAGTTTTAGAATATAATCCTGAGGCAGATGACAGTATTTTGCGAACATTAATTTGCAGGAACGAATCGGAGTATCGTATAATTCGTGTTTCACTATAAATTGCAATTTCTGTCCACCACAGTTCATTTTTCCCCAGACTACATACTTTCTAATCGTCTCATTATGTCACAGTTGATTGGTGCTGGATGTATATAAATTACTGATCACATACCAGTGCAAATAGTTAATCGAGTAGCTCCAGTGGTCCTCGATGTGCCAGCAGAAGGAAGAGAAACACATGCCCACATACAGCCAGGGCACCTTCATGCCAGATATGTCCCCGTCGATGTGACCCAGCAACGACTGGGGCAAGACTGGCATGTTGTTCAGATTCCACCCACTGCTGGTGTACTCCTGTCACAAGAAAAAAAGCAGCCAAATTATTTTCTTCCCTCCATTCAAAATCAAGTCGTAGGTTTATTAGCCCAAGTGTGCAAATCATAGTCTAAAATGTACAATGAGCTCTACAAAATGACACGTTCACCAAGGCGCAAACCTGTTTGTTAATCACCACATGTAATGGTCTAACACACAATGGAAGCCAATGGCATATTCTCGAGATACAAATCACTTTATAACGATTAGTGAAAATTTTGAAAATGCACTTAAGCAGCAATTCTCTGGGGAATACAATGTTTCTGAATAAAATACAAATTCGCCAATGTTTTGTCCAAAAAAGCCATTATCAAAACGTCAACACAGAAAAGCAGATTACGGCCTGTGTTGTCAAGGGGAGCTATATACATTATAGTTTGCTAGATTCATATATGCTATTTCCTGCGGGAGTAACCTTACAAAAAGGTAGTCAATTAAGAGTAAACATTTATACACACTAGCCTTTTGCCCGTCCAAGGACAGGTGTATTGTAGTAAATCTGAAACTTGCAAGCAAAAAGCAGACCGCGACGTGATATTCATTGCATCCATTCATGTGCAATTTATAAGGCCGCTGTGACAGACTTATTTTATTTCAAGGTAATCATCCCTTGTTCATCATGACGTTCTTTTTACTTTGATGTCTCAATAGCGTTACGGAGATCGCGTGACGCGACGGTTCTGTCTTTGTAGTGAGGGTTATAAGTTGACGCCGAGGAGGGGGCAGGAGGCGCCTCACCCCCCCATGTGGAGTGACGTCACCTGCTAATAATTATTAATGGCGGGGGGAGGGGGTGTCCATTTAGAGAACGTCACCTGTTCATGATTATTAACAAGGGGGGCTGTTCGATGCGGAGTGACGTCACGTGCGGGACACACAGACATTCTTGGCTCGTTATAGTAGTAAATGTATACACATACCTCTTCCTCCTTGGATAATTTCTTCTTCCCATTCTTCACAGGAAAGCCGCTGCCATATTCCTTGGCCTGCACGTCGGCCCCATACTCAACACTCACGTCCTCCTCAATGCAGCTAACCAGCCTCCAGAACTCTTTCTCCACGAGTTCAGTAGGCACCATCTGGCGACAACAAGCACATCCAAGAGAGCCTGCTTTGAAAACAATTGAACCAATTACCCAACTTGCTGTTTGACTCGAATAAAACAAAATTAGATGCACTTTAAGGCATTTAAAAGCTCGGGCTTACGTGAACAGGCATGTTGAAGTAGTCCGATTTAAATACATCCGCCATCTCTCCAAAACTGCGCAAGGTGTACACCCTCTTCGCCTGTTCAAATCCAAATGCCTCCTGAGGCTTGCTGCATTCCTATAAAAACAAAACACAGGTTTTTGAAGCAAATTAAACCAAGTACAGTAAAATTCTTCCATGAGACTGGGCATCCAACAATTTTTCAAACTTATATATCTATGCTTAAACGAGTAATTTTGTCTAGATCCATTTCTGAATGACAAATGATTATTGTAAACACATTTGTATATATTGTGCAACTCCTAGGACATCCTAAATTGAGGAATCCACTTCATGGTGTACAAATGTAAACTTATTTTTTAATTACTTAAAGCTTTATATATACTTGGTAGTGGGTTTAGAAATAATGTATAGATAACATCACACGTGTTTATTTGCCTTCTCACAAAGACAGTGCCATCAATACACAAATATCAGCTAATGCCATCCTCTGCGCAATACACAACAGGAGCTCAGTGTTCAAAAATCTTCTTAAGATTTGACATAAGTCCGGCAGGCTTCAATTGTAGTAAGATCATTAATGTTATAGCCGAAGATGGATCGTAAGCCCAAGTTATTACGGGTGTCATTGTGAGATCGCTCCGCTCACTCACGTAAGAGCTGTTGCTAGGGATTATGCCATCACTCCCACTGCACCAGCCCATCACCTGCCAGGAAGACAACCCCATGCAACATAGCCCGGCATGACATCACGCATGCAACATGGCCGGCATGACGTCATCACTCCACACACTTCAGCCAGTCTGTGGCGGAGTTAAAGGATGTTTAGGTTTTTGAGATTACTTAATGTTATTAATAATGTTATCAATAATTGTTATTTTATTATCAGTTAAAATTGACTTACGAGTGGTCAGAACCACTCGTAAGATTTTACCTAACTTTGAAAATACTTAATGTCGTTTCCCCCTTATCTACTCGAAACTATGACAAGTCTGATCTTAAACCGGACTTACGCCATTTCGATAAAGTCGCAAGTTGTTTTATACTCTGGCCCTAAGTGTGCATGACCAACATCCGTAGGATCAAGTGCTTGTGGAAATGTTTTTTTACCTGAGCAACACACTTAGGGCACCTCCAGTCCCCCTTCGGGACATCTTGCAGGGGAGGAATGAGGCAGAAGGTGTGGTAGCTGTCGTCACAGCCATCGCACAGGAGCAGTTTAGCCTCATCGTCCCCTCGCCCGCACACCAGGCATTCGTACAGGTCCACCTTCGTGCGCAGATAGTAGGAAAAATCAGAGGGGGGGAAACATCCTCGGAAACTTTTGAGCACCTGTAAACCTTTAATCTTTACAAGATAATTTTAAGCCTAACAGAAAGGAATCGCTCATGGTCTATTCATGTGGAGTTAAAGCATCATTGAATAAGACCAAGACAATTCTCTTTCGGGCTCCATTATTTACAAATGTAACCAACAGTTTAGAAAGCATGGGTCACATTAAACGTAAATAATGCCCGATGAATAGAAGGGGATTTTTAAGCATGCCACTGCCAGGTGTGGCAGCTAATGGTTTTGTACGAAGTTATCAAAAATACTTCAGATCAAATCACCCAAAAACACATTCAAAAAGTTCAAGCTTGACTGGTTAGACAAGAAAAAAGTAAGCATCCATTCTAATCAAAATCCCCCTTCATCATTTCCCTATTTAACAGAACACCTAAAAGCAATTCACAAAAAAAGATCTGAGAATAGTGTCAGATGTGATAAAAAAAAAAAACTTGTTTTAAAAGCTACTTCTGAGCACAAGCAGGTGTACATCTCAGACGTAAAAAGTTTTTTCCAGCATATTTCCACCCTAACCCTAATTGATGTGACTGCAGGACACAACAAATGACTGATGGAACAGAGACACCACCTGAGTGGCGACACTTTAATGTCATTCAATAGTGGGCAAAAATGTCATCACCAAACACCTATTCTGAGATGAATAAACTAAAATAAAAACATGATTTAATTGCATTACAAAGTAACAACCACCATTACAAACCGTGGTATTAAATCAGAAATAAAAACTACTTTTAAATAACATGCTTTGATAAGGACTAGCTTAAGATGAATTGCGGGTGTGTCCAGCCACGTGATTGTGGCTCATTGTGATCGGCCACCAACATCTTTAAAATGAGTCTGGGCACTGGGCATGCACTTGAGAAGCCCTGATGAAGACTGCAAAGGCTGTGTGCACTGCAGCCTGGCAGTCAAAACACGATGGAATAACATTTAACACAAAACATTTACATTCGGCTTCTGTTTGCGCTCAGCACTAGCTTTTTGGTGTAAGTGAAGACCTGTTTATTTACGTTTGTGCTCAATATTTATTAAGTCTTAATAAGCTTTGCGATGCTTACATTCGCAATTATATCAGCTTCTTTAAGCTGCACTGGCTTCAGCTCCATTTTGGAATCCTTCGTAGAAGGCACCTTTTCTGAGATGATGGCAGTCTGTGGTTCAGGTTCAGGACACTGGATGTCCATGGAAGGTAGAGCTTTCACATCATCCAGGCCTCGCTCTCCACCTTCTACCAAATTACAAGAAACAGCATATTTGGGGTCACCGAGTACAACAAGAAATGGGCATGCAAACTTGAACAAATGAACAAAGTGAACCACTTTGCAATAGACGTGAAACTTTTACAAGAACTTTATAAATACTGCACAAATAAACATCAAATTCTGCTGTACCACTATAATATTAAAGAAAGATATTTATACAGGTTGCTAAACTTACCACTTTCCTTTCCATTTCGATCTTTTCCAGTTAACAGGCCCAGGCCTGCCATTTTGGGACCTGCCCCAAAGATTTGAAGTTTCCGTAGCTCCGAATTGGAGCTCACGTCAGCATCAATCGGATCGGGCTGCAGTTTCACATTCCCAGAAAAAAAGATCACGATATTGCAAGTGAAGAGATCTTCAATGAGTATCAATATATTTAATGATGACCTTGCATTTGGAATGTTTAGCCCATTTCATTGAACGAGTGTTTTCCATGTAGAAATAAACCAGTGCACCAGAAGAAAACAGGTGTTTACAAGGGGATAAAACTCTAAGATAAACATAGATTGATCCAAGAACCCTTATGCTGCATTGCCATCTTCTGGCCACCTTGTAGCCCAGCAGATTTGGCATTTTCACAAAATGGTGTGATATACTAAACCTTGCTTCCCAAAGTGTTGGATTACAGGCATGCACTCCAAAACCCGGCTCTACACAACAAATCATAACCGTGGGAATAATTAAGAATAGAGCTTGTAAGAAATCAAACGGGGTAGAACGATGATAGAGTGGTAATCGCGCTGTGCTATGAAGTCGAAAACCAGAGTTCGATTCCCACAAGGCATGAGGCTTCATCATCCATTGGTGGATTGAAACTGGCTAGAATTAATTCTTTACTTTTGAGCTATGAAATGCTGACCAGTGTGTGCAAGTACAAGTTCTCACCTCTGTTTTCATGCGGTTTGCACGTCGCCCGGCACAGTTCATCTTTCCGTGTTGCAACGACTGCCTTAGCGGGATGCTGTGTGGTTTATATTCTTGGTCTTTCTCATCCGGCTCATACTCTGGCTTCGCAATGCACTGGAATAGGCCGAGGCGTATCAAATCAGCACACGGCGGGAATACTAATATGCAACGGTGGTCAACAAATTCTAAACGCTTGGACGTGAATAATGTACATGGGGTGCCACTTTGTAACTGATATCAGGACAAACCAATAAACAAGAAAAATATATGCCAAGTGTCATGCAGTATCAAGATTTTTTTATCCATCTGTTAAAAAAATGCTAAATCTTTCATGAAAAGCTCAGACATGCCAAACGCAATAATTAGCAATGCAGATCACATGCAATTCAATGAATCCAAGAAGTTATATTCAGGACTGACAAATTGTTCAAAATGTCACTATTTATGTAACAAAACGAATTCGCCAATAAAAATGCCTTAAAAGAAAAAACATTTCATAAGGCGATGTTTCAGCCAATGGGCCCTTTACAAAGCATGATAAAAATGATCTAAAAAGAAACGTACTATGAAAGGTCATTGCCAGAAACGATGCCTATTATATATTTTTGATGTTTTCTTTTACGGCAGTGTTATTGACAAATACGTTGAGTTCGTTATTTGTGCTTGTGCACGGATGCCAATGCCACATCACCGTATCATGAATATTTTTTAGTTATTTAGAGTATTTTCCAGTAGTAATGTCAACACTTTCCAGGTAGGGGAAAGCAAGCAGGGTTCAACTACATTGCACGTGGATGTAAATATGTGGCAGTGGTTCTCAAACGTCCGTCCATCTGACCCTTCACAGTGTGCCTTTCCAGGTTTACTAAAGTTTGCGTGAATATGCAAATTAAGCCACTAAATGTTTCACACTCTAGGTGGTCATGAGGACTTGGGGTTTCAGAAACGGGGAATAAAGTTATGATGGCTTGAACAATATTAAATTTGTCCAAGTAAATACATCGCAAGCATAAAGAATGGGGTATGTATGGTAGTATGAGGACTCTTTCAATTGGAAAGTGGTCTTTTTAGTTCACACATTAGGGAGGGAGATGTAAGCTACAGAAAAAAATGCATCAATAAACATCCAACACTGGGCTAACTTTACTTATAAAAATTAGTCACAAGACATTTGTGTAATAAGAGACAAAGGAAAGGAAGCGGAGGGAAACGTTCAGACACAATAAAACGGTGACACAAAAAGGAAATTATACTTTTTACATTATTGCTGGGAAACAATGCTTAAAACATACCTCATTGTAATTGAATTCTGCAACAGCCTGGGCGATTGGTGTTTTCTGATTGAGGCTCTGTGCTATTGTCTGGTTTGAAAGTCAAAGCAAAACACAATTACACCATGCTGCACCTAACCCAGCTTGAAAAAATAATTGCACTGCAGCAGACTTAAGTCAAAAGAACTGCCTCAGCTGCACTGGATAAGTAATAGGCTGTTACTATTGTCTGATGTCCCAATTGTGTACCATAAACATTCAGCATTAAGGCCTCAAATTTACCTGTAAATCCTGCCATTGGGGTTTGTAAACATGGTTTTGATTGGCAGTTTGCAGCTACCGGATTTCAATATTTTTATAGAATTTCTTGAAATCTGTTAATACATTTTGAGTCCGTTTCATCAAATGATACCAAAAAAAAGCGAATACGATAAAAGGAGTGCAGTTTTTTTTACCGATTGTAAATAATATTGTCATTGTCATAACTACACACTGTAGCTGCACGGCTTTCATTGTCAGGAATGTGGGAGTGGGCTAGTTGTTCATACCAAGTTATTGGAATACAAATTTAGTGGCAAACTAGAAACATGCACATCCTTTGGACGTGACCATCCATCCCTCACAGCCAGCCAGCCAAACTTTTAATCGTATATAGAGCCCTGAAAAAATATATTGCCTTCTCTGTATTGTATATGCCAATAATCTCTATTTCTCACTTAGTCTGTTTCGCTATTCCACTGTCACCTCTCCTACATCTCCCTTCCCCCTATATTCCTTTCCTTCCTCCACTTTATCCCATACACTTCTCTCCACTCACCCCTATCTCCCCTTGTTTCTCTCATCCTCGCTCTCCGAATTTCCATCTCTCCCTTTCTTGTTCAAATATCTTGCCTCTCCCGAATTCTCCCTCCCACTGCTCGTCGTTTTCATCTCCTCTTTCCGTTTTGCTCTCTCTTATTTCCATTCGACGCCCTTTCACTCTCTCCCTGCCCTTCTGTCTCTTCCTCCCTCCTATATCTGCCTTCCTCACCCCCTTCTATCGTAATTGCAAGGCTGGGACGATAGAGGGTGGGAAGGCTTGACCGTCAGCATGCACGAATCCGGCTCAACGTGGAGGGATACGGGTGATGTCATCGTGCAGATGTGCGCTATAATATCACTACCACGCAGAAGCACTTGTGTGTCAGTCAGCCAACCAGGAATCCAGTGAGCAAAACTTTTTTTTATGTAGTATGAAACTCCAACCACGGGCATGCTTACTTAATGTAAACACACTAATCAGATTTCCCAGAGTAAAAAAAAATACTATTTTAATTTTATCCGTGTGAAAAACTGCCATATTTTATTTTAGACCAGCACAATTTTCCACCACTGATAAGTCTATTGTGAGATTTATATCAATAATCGAATATTAAACAAGATTTCAAGAACAGGAGAACCCATTCAACTGGCAGCAGTTATAAAAGCCACAATCCAGCAGAACAGTGCGTTATTATTTGTCGTCAAATTCTTTTGACAAAGCTTTCATATGGGCAGCATACAGTAATTGGATAAAATAATGGCAGTGTAAAGTGTCGATTCTAGTCAAAATTTGTATACAGCATTCTAGTAAAGTCATTGGATAAAACAATGGCGGAGTGAAGTGTTGTGGTGCAGTCTTACCGAGAGGCTCACGCCAGATTGGAAAAGGTTGTGGGGGTAGAGGATTCGCTCGTAGTGCACACGGAGCAGTGAGCCCACAGCCTTTCCCGTCATATATCCCATCTTTGCTGCCACGCGTGACCATTTCCTGTCTTTGCACACAATCTCAAAGCCTCCCTCCTCTGCCACCACCTGCAGCAGAAACGATGCCAAAAATGTCACCAACTTCAGCATCTCCACTTGATGCTATAAAACCATTGGCAATTTGACCGAGGCAAAAAATAATATCAGTAATTTGTGACTCAAGACTTAAGCATCATATTTCGTGGGAGACAATTGACAGAATATTTTATTTTTTGCGCTGGTGCACATGGCTGGGAAGAAGACACCCACTTTCTAGCCTTGTGCTTTGCCAAAACTCAACTTACACGAACAAAAATACAGTGTGTATGTAATATGCAGAGGATCAGTACATTTTGTTCAAAACATTATGTCATGCAGATCTGCTCTATTCTATCAAGTCACATCTTCAATGGAATTTAAGACCGATAAGCCAACATTAAACTGAGATATATTCTGTAGTCATAAGGAATAACACACTTAAGTCAATGTTCATCAGCGACATGAAAATGTAAACAATATTTCTAACAGCAGCATCACCATCATGAATTCTTCCATTCTCTCCCTAACGTACTTGAGCGGACCAAGTACTGAACTGCGTTGCGAATTAGGTAATTTTTTTTTATTGAAAACAGACTTCATATTTCATGATTACAATGTTTGAAAGAACCGTATCAACTGCTCTGTTTCAACACCTTTAATATATTGATGACCTACAAACCGGCAGAGCATTTGCATGAAAATAAATATTTATGTTTAAAAGCAGGGACGGTAAAATTATATTGAGCCTATAGAAATAGGCACCGATTTTTATATCATCTAAAAAGTAAAATGTGGCCACCACATCTGATTCTGTTGCCAATAGAAAATAAAACTAGATTTAACAAAAACATCTGCAGTTATGATCAGCATTATCGCAATTTGTCAAGTCAAAATAACATAGTGTTTGTGGAAATGAATGTGAAATACCCTACACTCAAGCTGCATTTGTCACCTCATGCCCTTGAAAACACGAGGACCTCAATACACATCTTGACACAACTGGTTAAAACAAAGCCTTCCACCGCGCTCGTTGCCAATGGAGACATCGGCATATTTTTATACAAACTTAACAATATGAACAACCGTCAAGAATACGGGCTTAAGAGTATGAAATTAAAAAAAGTCTGTCCACAACACCTTGCTCAGCATGTAGAGGTCCAACAGCTTTCGCTCCAAAATGGGAATCTTCAAAGTAGAACCTTGTAGCTCCCAGAATTTTGCTATCTGATCCAGAAAGTTTAGCTTCACTCTCGTTTGGGCCTTGAGCAGAGACACAAGAGGAAAACAGATTGGAAATCCGAACATCAGTCCAGTGCTTGAGCAACAATATAAAATATGCATTAAAGCTAAGCTGAAAATGATGGCTTGTGCCAAGCATCTGTCAATGTGACACTAAGGGCTACCCACAAATAAAAAATATTAATCGCGGCCACAATTACACAACATTGTATTGAGGCTTTGGAGAAGAGATGGCCGTTTTCATGGACACAAAATGGAATTACAGCTAGAAATTAAAGCAAACAGTCAGACATGCTCGGTGTCTTTGATCATCATAGAATTAAGTATGAACTCTTATGAATTGTTATACAGCCTATTAAGACACATCAGGCAGCCATATTTTATTTACGATCATTAAACTAAAGTGGAACAAAACAAAGGTTAATGTTGTCGATGAATCCATTTTGCTTACCTCTAGTTCATTCAATCTCTGTATTCTTGGCGTGAAACGAAAATTATCAACATCCACAGCAAACGGAGGCTGCCACTCCTGGAAAACATTAACAAGTTTTTTATTATTTTGGGAAGATAAACATGTCACATACACTATGCATTTAAACACCAACATAGGTTACTTTTTTTAAAAATACCATAGAGCTATTAATACAATATTCCTGGAACCACAAAAGGTACAATGTTTACGTACCAATGGCGTTAAATTTGCATGCCAATTTTGGTTATAAAATAAGCCATGAGAAACCCTGAACACAAAAAGACTCAATAAGAAAAACAAAGTGCACATAAGCCATAACTACAACGAATATTAAGAAAAAAACATTTAATATCTGCACTGCAGAATATTATAAATGCAAAATGTCACCCCAATATGAAAGGTTGTTAATACAATTCTTGGTCAGGTTAAATCATGCTGTTGTGTAACTCACAAAAAAGCAATGGTATTTTACCGGGTAAAAAAATTGTTGTTGTTGTACCTGCACTGTAGCCTATTTATAGCTGTATCACGATTATGTTGACAAAAAATCCTGCCCATATTGTAGGAAAAGCAATCTTTGTCATGTGGCTCTTGAAATTATGAGTCCTGATGACAACTATACTCAAACGGTACAACAACGTAATGTCAGGCAAGAACCAATTAGTGCCAAACATCTGTTCCCGATTAGACAACTCTTTTCACGAGAGTCCACCCATGGTCACTAACAATGGGTCACGAGGCACTGAGAAGTACACCTCCCATTCAAAGCCGTCGTGGGTAGCGTTAACATTGTTTTTCCCGTTTCAAAGGTGACGTGCAAATGAAAACAAAGCGTGGTAAACACGTGACTTAATTTTCCCTTCTCGAGTTGTATTCATGTTACTCAGTCGAAGCCACTTAGAGCCCCACGCCGATACAAATTTTAATGACTAATTTTGCGTATGGTGGGAATCGGTAGGTGATAATACATTTGCATGGTAATTGCCATACCATAATTGAACATGCGTAACCATCATATTCTAATGTTGTCCCACCTCTACTCTTCTCCCAGTAAGATGTGGACAAGCCAGGCCGAGTTAACAGTAACAAAGGCCCTGCCGAAAAGCGGCTGAGGTTCAGTGTTCACGACGCTTAGGATGGGCAGATGCTGGACAGCGTTAAAATAATCATCACTGGCTTAATTGACCATTTTGTATAAATTGGTGCCTGGGTATTTGACTATCTATTTTGTTTGAATTGTATTGTAATTGTTACATTTAGTATATTAATATTATTGTCTTCTTCCTGGGCATAATTCCCTGAGTACTGTATTCAGTGTAAAGTACTGTATATCTGTTTACTGAATTCGGCTAGTAGTAGATAATCCTGCAGTAACTCATTAGTACAGCAAGTGGAAATGTTGGGCCTTTAAGCATTGTATTTAAATGTCCAATGCACAGCTTCAATTCTATATACTGTAGCTTTTGAACAAATTAGTAATTACTGTTATTATTCTACCAAATATGTAATTTAAGTTACTCTGCAAAGTGCATTTTTTATTGACAATATGTTATCATGCAATACTGCACCATATTATTTACAATAAATTGAGAAAAAAAATAATGGAGTTGTTGACATAAAAAGTATCCATGTTGTTTGCCAACTTTTACTTAAGGAAACACCAATAGGACATGCAGCAATACCATAATGCAAGAATAACCAACCACTATATTTGTTTTATTTAGAAATGAAATTGATCTGCACTCATGACATATGCAACCCAGCCCATGTGTCAAAACTACTGTTTTACAGTGCTATAGTTTTTGCTGAGAAGTTTCGCTATAAGAATAAAATAATTACCCTAAGCGCTTATGAAATGTCTAGATTTACATGATATATGGGTGTCTGAGCCACCAAGATGGCTTTTTTTGTCCCTTGTCTTCATATATACTCCCTATATGTACGTCAACACCCAACAAAATGTCTGCCATTTTGTTCCACGAGCAGCTGGCCAGCAAAGGGCTCACAATAAGCCACGTTAAGCAAAAATGCCACCTAAAAACGGGGCGTTCGATCAATCCACATTTCTCTCGAATTTCATCTGTAACTATAAAAATATCTAAGAAAGTGTCTACACGTTATTTAAAAAAGATCAGCTTGTAACAAAAAAAGCTCATCATTAAATAATTGCATCACATAAACATTAAAGTAATAATAATGATCAAATCATACCTCGATTTTCGATTCTTAGAAAACCACCTCGTAAATACAATGGCTTTAAGAATAAAATGTAGATTTTTACAGCTGACATAGAAACAATATTACGTGGGCAGGGGAAAAGGAAAAACACCAACACGTAGTTTGGCCAAAGAGCAAGCCAAGATGCTATCCTTTACACTATAGTTTTAAATGACCTCTGGCGAGCACATGTATATCAAATTATAGTCGCAGTATTAATCCACGGTTACGCTCAACAGTTGTCTCATAAGTGCCACATATTTTGTTTCTTTTGTTCCGTTTTGGCACAGCCAAATACTGCCACAATACAGTGCAATTTTACCTTAAACATCGGAGCGGATGGCTTTTTGCGGTGCAAAATACAGCTTAAAAACACAAACAAGTTCATAAAAATGACAGGGTTGATATAATTTCATTAAGATGAGCGCCGTCACGGATGTGACAATAAGCCTACGTGTATGTCCGCCCCGCAGTAATGGCCCTATTTTTTCCCCCCAGTCTCATTTTGCGCGTGCGCTATTATTTGGCCTCTCGGCGTGAAAATTTACGTCTTTCGGCCAAAAAATCATCCGCCACAATCCCAAACGAGAATCCCACTGGATCACATCTGTATATTGCGCGTCGAAAACTGCTCGGGTAGTGATGTAAATGACCCTCACCAAACCAACCCCACCATTGCCATAAACTTCCCTGTGCAAATTGCTGTCTCTGCTCGCCTGGCTCCCAACGCCGCACAAAAAGTGGCTTTTAAAGTTAAACGCCGAGCCGCCGAGCGACCCCGGGTGGGATTTTAGAAAAAGCGCCTCACCCCGGGTGAGATGCCATCAAAAGTTGGCGAAAACTTCGCTCAGAAAGTGGCCCATCATGCGAACGAGACGCCGCCACCACCACAAACAAGCAGCGACCCCAAGTGCCAGTGTCCGCACGCCCGCCCGCCATGTTGAGAGTTAAAGAGCCAAAAATAAGCCTGAAAATCGCCACTCGCGCTTAATGATTTTGGGGCTGGAGGGCGGCATATTGGCCCCCCATTAAAATAAACAAATCCCACAAAGTCGCAAAAAAACCCACAGCCACGGCCGACAACAACTCAAAGCAGAGGGCGACGCAAAAAATCCAAACCCAACCAACAAAACGACACACAACAGCCAGCCGACTTTAAACTTGTGGTCTTTTCTCTGGGCTTGGTTGTTTTTCTCTCGGTTTCCGTGAGATTAATAGAAGACACACAGATGTAGAAAATACGTGGATGGGTAGAGGGCACCAACCGGAGGCGGCCGTATCTTACAGATGCCCGTCTTCTCGCCAATGGGGCGAATCTTTGCTATGTAAGCCAGCGGGTCCCCGAATTCCTCCCACGTCGGTTGGAAAACTGGGCACTCCGGCGGTGGCACGAACTCCTCTCCGCCGCTGCTGCCCATTGCTTTAGATGTTTTATGGTTTATTATGGTGCCCCTTGGTTTTTTAAGTCCTCTACTACTTTACTTTTTCTTTACAAATGGTATTTGATCTCAAAAAAATTGTCCCACAAACAAAGAAGCGCGGCCGCCCAGCGTGGCCACAGTCATTTAAATCGCCTTCCCCAACCACGGCCTCATCGCGCACTCGCGGACGATGTGCGCGTGTCCCTCCGCGCCGGCCTTTTGTTAATCCCAGCCCGCACCGGCTCAGCGCTGGTTTCTTATTGGATAGCGCTTCCACCGCGTGATGTAATACTCGCCCCCTATTGGACGCAATCGACCGGCGCCGCTTATCGGCTCTACGAAATTGAACGCGTGCCCCCTTCAAGCTTTTTTTTAAAAGAAAAAAGTCCTTGCCCGATGCGAGCGGCTTGCCACCCGATTTAGAGCGATAACCGCCGAGGCAAGGTCGCAGTTTGGGTTTTATGCATTGCATTTATTTTTTGGTGAGGTTGTGTTGACGTGTTTGGGTGTGCAGAAAAAAAATCGAGGTTTCAGTGTGGGCGTATGAATACATCTTGAGCCACCCATCTCCAACCGTGGGGACCAAATACACCTTTTCGGTTCCTCGTGGCTTTTTTAATCTTTATTTTAGTAAATCCATTTTAAACAGTTGCTTGTTGAATTTTTACCTCTTAAAATTATATTTTTCCGACCTTTGTGGCAAGTGCCGATGGAAATTTCAAGACGCGACTGAACAATGGCCACCAAATGACAATATCCCGAAAATGGTCGTGCACTCGTGACCCATTCGGCGCATAAATAAAATTAAAATCAAGTTTATGCATTCGATTTGTGGGTTTACATGAGCCCATTCCACGGCCATCGCGAGGCCGATGTGGGAATTTCGTGGGGCGAACGCGTGTTGACAAGTTTCTGAGTTTTGATGGGCCAGCAAATGACCAACCCGTGGGCCACCTTTTGTGGATAAACGTAAATGGCCATAAAAAAAATTGCATCGTGCCGTGTCCACGATTTTTAACGAACAAAAATATTGACGGTTGGGATCGGGGAGACAACGCAGCATTTTGGTGTGTGGGCGCGTATTTGAGATTACATCGCCTTTATTATTTCGTCACAATTTCACAAAACATTGACCCGTCACATGGACAACTTGGCAAAAGGTATAAATTGTCTCAAGCCAAGGTCGAAACGCGGAATTTTGACCCTCCGCGGCAGTCCGTAGCGTTCTCGCCCAACTGAAAAACAACACAAACGCACCGATTGGACGCCGCCGATCACGCGGTCGGGCGACACATAAAAGGGGGAGCCATCTTGGGTAAGGGGAAAGTCGACGTGAGCGGGTAAGCGACGGTTGGTGGGTGGGGGGTGTAGAATTGGAGGGCTGTGACTCAATACAAACCAATGGGATCTATCCCTACGTAAAATGGCCGCCACGCAATGACCAACAACGTCGTCGCGTCAAGAAGACTCCGTGTTAGTGTTGTGTGGTTATTTTAAAATAGGGCGCCCGACGTTAACAGCTGGTGGTGGGAGGCCGCGGGGTGTCTCACACGCGTGTTCCGACGATTAATTAGCGTTAATTACCAATCGCCCTGTTGACGTTGCCTTGATTGGAGAGCTGCATTAGCCACTGAACGTTTTGTTTTGAAAGAGTAAAAGACAAATTAGCCGCCGAGATTTTGTAACGCAAACACGCCCCGTAGCTCGTTAAGGCGCCAATTGTGGCGGGATTTCTTCGCGCTCACGGTCGCAGTCTTAACGCGGTGATCGGCCAGCCGCAAGGCAGCAGAGGTGAGTTGTGTGGATGTATTTCACCTCGTCGTCGTCATCGTCACCACCATTAGCAGCAGCAGCAGCAACGATGGTCAATGCTCGGTCGACCGTCAGGTGGGATAAAATGTTTTATCTGCACGTTAATGCCACTTGCGTCTTAAGAGAGAAACTGGGGTGGTCACTCAACTAAAGCAGAGCAGCAATTGTTTCTTGCTGTGGTCGTACCACCTTGTGTTGCGCCCGAAACGTGATTTTATTTTATTTTATACTTAAGTGAATTTACCGAAAGAACCAAAAAGTATGGATCCCTGCAGTCACTAAAACTTCAAATCTAGATTTGTGATACAATTCATCATCGGACTGTTGAGTGGTTAGGTATCTGTGCATGGTTATGTCAGGAATGTATCTAGAATTAACGTGTTAAGTCGGCCACAGCGGAGATAAATACTGTACTATGATTTAATACAATTCATCACGATTACCATCAGCATCAATCATTCTCTATTCGCTGCGAGATGAATACGTGCGTATGCTTAGTGTGGAATGCATTCGGGATTTACGCTGTGGTCAGTCGGCCACAGCAGAGGTGAGAATTTAGTTGTATTAAATGTCTAGTGACATATCACTGTGTACGGTAATGCCGGCCCTCGAGAGGCACGGCGTGCGATGCATTGACATCGCGGGCACCACGTACATGTGGGTGTAGTACTGCCCCTAGAGGGGTTTGGTAAGCACAGACTGCTGGATGGCACCACGCTCTGCGTGCAGTGCCGACCCCTACAGGATAGGGTGTGAGAGTGCCGGCCATGGGATAGGGGTTAGTTACTAAGGGCCATGGCACTCTGGTTTATTAGGTATAGCCCTGTGAGCCATTCGGCTCTTGAATCGGGTGCAACCGCAACAAACAAAAAACAAAAACTTGAACAAGAAAACATTTTAAAGTGAATATGTGACTAAGTGCAAACAGAAAATCCAAGAAAAGACAGCAAAATATTGCAGAACACCGGTAAAGTCTGCAGCTGGTGGGGGGTAGGGGTGGTCACGTGTCAGGGTCGAGATCCTGCTCGAAGGTTCTCGAAGGTGGTCGTGGCTAAGGGCGGAGCCAGCCACACCATGGATGATTTAAGCCGGGTCCCCCTGAGGGACCGACTGCTGTGGTTATCCTGAAGAATCTGCGAGCCTGGTGGTCCACCACCATAGGTTGCTATCTGGTAAAGGAGCAAGTTACCCCTTTGTGTTAGTATCAATAAATGTGTTGCCTCTAAAGAGTATGTCTGCGACTCAGTTGAACTCGCTACACATGGATCAGCAACAGCCATTGTCTATCCACTTCCAGATGGTTTAGATTTTATAAAGTTTGCTAATTCCACGTGTGCCACAAGGGAATAAATAATGTGGCTGTCCACCTGTTAATTCTGCCAAAAGCGTTAACGTTAGCGATACTTGTATCATGATAACGGGACCCAAAGCTATGACCTAATCACATTGAGTGGATCTAGGATTCCTTACGTCACGAGCATTGTTCTTATGTAGTGGGTTCCACGGAGGCACACACTTGAACGTGGAGGCAACACCTTTATTCTCACTCCCCAATAGGGTAACTATATAACCAGTGTATGTTTAACTAGACCACAACGGGGTAACTAGACCACAACGGGGTAACTATATAACCGGGTCCGTCAGTAACACACTGCCTGACCTACGATGCCGAGCGTAAAGACCGAGGATCAAAGAGACGTAGCACTGACAGGTTCCATTCCAACAGCAGCCTCGATCGGCTCTCAGGACCTCCCTTTGATGCTCCTGAGCATGGCCTGGCTCCGCCCTCGGCCACGCCCCCTTCTAGATCCTACTAGAAGGTTCTGGGCGATACATCACATGTCCCTCTCGCCACCTTTTGGCCCCCCCTCATTATCCTGTTCTGGTCACGTGCCCTCTCAGGTTCATCGAGACTGTCACGTCCGAGACTGTCACGTCCTCAACTGCCCTCTCTCTGACTGTCACCAGAACCATGCCCCCTAGGGCCCCCTTCTATGCCACGCATACTCTGGTGCCAGAGAGAGGCTCTAACACGCACAGTTGCACTCTTCTCTCAGTAGCTGGCGCTAAATGCTGTAGTGACCCAATATACGTCACTACACTTTGGTCAGTGTTTATTAACCTGGGGTGCGAGACATGCCAGATTTTTTTAGAAGGTAAATCGTCGAAACACAAATTATGCACGGGCATGTAAGTACAACTACTTTGTTTCATTAAACCTATGTACTGTACTTGCCAACATTAAATACACGTTTTATCCATTGAGAACCAAAGGGTTGCAAGGCTGCAGTAAAGGTTGGATGAGACTGAGTGCCTGGGAATACCCAGGCGTTGTAGATTTGAGTTTCAAGGTGGCCAGGAAATGACAGTGCGTACAGAAGTCGATTTTTTTTGCCTTCGTGTTTGGGTTTTCTCTGCATACTTTGGTTTCCTCCTAAATTCCAATACAAAGGGAATTGTCATACTGTATTGCAATGCAGGGACCGGCAAATGATTGTTGGCAAGGCCTTTGCTGCGTAGATAATTGCAATTTAATGATCACTGCATTTAATATTTATCAAATGTTCTTCACTTGTGTCTTGAATGCAGTGGCTTATTACGACTGCACTTGTATTATTTTAACTGGTTTTCAGAACATAAACTGCTGATCAAGTAGTATATATATTTATTTAGAATTTACTTCGAACAGACCTTATCTGAACACAGTTTTTCTTAATGTATATGCATGCGATGTTACATGCATATGCAGATTTTCGTGGGGAAAATTGGTTGATCAAGACTTTGCCTCCCACATTTATTTTCAATTACATTATTGTGATCTTGGCATCATTCCATGAGACAAGACTTTACATTCGGGACTCTGGAGCGTGCATTGCATCAATCTGTCAAAAAAATCACCCCGAAAGAGATGCCACAGAACTACTGAGATCACTTTAATATTCCTGTTTATTGACACTAAAAGCATACCTTTTTATATGCCGAGCAAAGAGTGAGTATCACATGTCACTCAAACATTACATTTTTATTCTCAGCGCTAATATTTGCCAAACGTGAAACAAATTTATATGATGGGTTTTTTGTGACCTCATTGGTGACAGAGCCGACTACAGGATACATTTTGAATAAGTCGGTTTGCTCACAAGTGGCGGCCTTGGTTTAAAACCCAAGATCTCCGCAATACCGGCTTGGTACTCTAACATTGTCTTAGCTCCCTGTGTGCCACCTGGCCACCTCCGACTGCCCTTGAGGACTGAGCATGCCCATCTATGCTACGGAACGTGCGCTGCTTAAAAGCGTCACTGCTGTGTGCATACGCAAATGAGCTCCTAGGGCTCTGATGGTTTTTGGCACTTTAAGTTGCAGTGTACATTTGTTCCATGGTCCCTGAACTATTTAATTGTACATATTTCCCTTGTGGCTGGCTTTACATGTGCAATAACTTATCTGCTAAGATTTCTTGTTAATATTGGATCGCATAATGTCAACATGTTTTTGCTTTGATTTTACAGAATGGCTTCGGCAAGTTCAAGTAGGGTGAGGTCTTCCCCAGACAAGGCTACCAGGTGGTAAATATTGCATGTGTTCAATTTGTCTTAATAAGCTTTAACCTCATTAATAAAGGTAAACCAGATAAATTAGAATTACTGTTCTAATTCGGACTATGGTAAACCCATTACACACTGTAAGGACCCTCCCACTTGCAAATTAGAGCCTTTGGATTAATGAACAGCTGGTACTTGTAAGAATGTTCTTCATCAATTAATTACCAATGAATGGGACTGACTCCCAGTGAGTTATGATTATAAAATATGGTAAAAGTTACATTGTAAATTGTGAAGAGAATTGTAATATTGATGGCTTTTTATTCTTGTAATAAGTAATATGCGTCACTTCCAAAAAGTTTACAGCCCACATTTAGTGAATCAGTTTAGACAGGTATGTGCCTGTGTCCAAAATAATATTTTTCATGCAGTCAACAGTCCACTTGAGAGACTTACTGTCAAGGTATATTGTACATGTGCAGGCCATCATGGCTATTTACCCATTCTTCACGCTTTGTCTGTGCAGCTTGGTGAAGGCGGGTAACGTAGCAGTTGTAGAATAGTACAATTCAACAGTGAATATTATACTGCCATACACTGTACCTGTGCTGTATATTTTACATTTTGAATATTTTGCTAAATCAGATGATGCTGTTATCGTGGACCTTATATTATATATCGTAGTATTGCCATATCGTGGTACCGCTTGGTAAGAGTTATGAACTGCAAAGCAACGACTTGGGGCTGTAATCCCCCACCTGGAATGGAGTCGTGCTGGCAGGCTGCTTGCCCATTTCCATGACCCACACTCTTGCAATCAGGTCCCCGGCGGCAGGCGGATGGCGCAGTGCGGGCAGCTTGCGCGAGTCGCCGCCCATTCCTCCAATCAACGAGCGGCTGGCGTTCCTGCGTCCGTCCCGCGAGCTGCTCGAGTACTACCGCAAGAAGATCGCCGAGTTCGATGGCGAGCATGAGGACATGCTGAAGCGGCTTGACGCCTACAAGGGGACCTACGAAGAGCAGGTTTCTAGCAATTTGAATGGGGGGGAGGGGGGTGGATGCAGCGTTAATGCAGGCCAACACGCACACACAGTGTAACGTCACACGTGCGATCGTCACGTATCTGACCTAATGATACAACTCTCTTACAGTGCAGTATTTGTGCATATTGTAAACTGCCATTTTCTAGCGTCATTGTCATCATCATAGAAATTATAGAAAATGATATTGTTAAAGCCAAGCCAACGCAGAAGCACTACCTTGCAAACCATACCATCGCATATTCATCCACCCTGTACATTTAACTGCTTGCACGCAGTGCATTATTTGTGCATGGTGCAACTCTCAAAATTCCACCTTTTCACATACAATCATATATTCTTAATCTCGTGTACATTTGCTTTGAAAGCACAATTAAGGATTTTAATTCATTTAGAGCGGCTTGTTTTTATCCAGTAACCTATTTGTACGTGGTTTAACTGTCAACATGGGATAGATATCAGACCTTTTCACCTTTCTGCCTATACCTTAGACTCCATCTAGTCAGATATGAGTCGTAGGCTGTACATTCTTTTGGAACCGTTTTACCTCGTATTGATTTTCATCGCAAAAATTTCGTAAAAATGTTTTTTATTAAATGTATGCAGCAGTATTTTTAGCTTTGGAAATCGTTCTGCAGTAAATTGGTTTACAAGTCATCACATTACCGCTTAAATCTTTAGGGTTCACAAGTGCTTTCGGCATGGTTAGATGTGTGGGTGCGTTTATTGCATGGATGGATGGATTTTATCTAAGATGAAAGGACCAGAATAGGTCCATCTGTTATGAATTCTACAGAGTATGCAAGTTTGCATTTCATGTGCTGCATCGATAGGGTTGTAACACAGGCTGCTACACTTGGCTGCGTTCAGAACATTTTTATGAGAACCTTCTGGAATATGTTTCCTTGTATGAATTACAATCCTCTTATAATCACACATGCTGTCATGCATATCTTTGGGTCTTTTTTTCATTGGTAATATAATTGTCTTGAAAACACCATGAGCAGTACTGTGTGTAGATGCATACGATAACACCTTGGTTTGTCCCATGATTTCATGTATGTGGCCTTTTGCTTCTTTGCAAAACCCTAGGCTTCTATGGAATAGAGATGCTGCCATCACTCAGTGGCGAAGAATGATTTTTCCATTTACATTCAATTCCAGCTGAGCTATCAGTATCATGTCACAACACAAAAAATCTATACTTTGGACCTCTCACAGTGGTGCATTGTGTTGTGTCAGTGAACAACTTTATAAGATGACATCACATTCCCACCAATGAAGTCACGTCACTCGGCATCATTGCTTACACTCTATACACAATTTTATGTTTTGCAAATGAGTTTAAACGAATGTCATTCATCACATGTTATTCACCACGAATCGGCCACAAACTCATCACATCTAGGAAGCTAAGCAAAACAGCCTGGTTTAGTCCTGGGATGAGAGACTACCTGGAAACACTTGGTGTAATTAGACTTGGGCTGCAGAGTGACCAGGATATGGTAGTGCATCAATGTTTTTTTAACCCATTTGCACAGAGCTTGAAGTGTTACCCCCTTGTGGGTTTTTTCTGTATGTATGTTGAACTTATTTCGCGTCGTATGTAGCCTACTATGCTCTGGTTTCCTCCTGCCGCACATGCATACACGAGGCCAAACGCTCATCATTGGAATTGGCCAAACACCCCAATGGAGAATCAACCTGAAAAAAAGTCTGAACACCTAGTGCGGCTTTCTTGTGCGCATGAAGAGCATAATCATATTTTTGTGTTGTCATTGTCATGTTCAGCACAAGCTGCAGTGGGAGATGCGGCAGCGCGAGGAAGAGATTGCCGAGCTGCAGAAGGCGCTGAGCGACATGCAGGTTTACCTCTTCCAGGAGCGAGAGCATGTGCTTCGGCTCTACTCGGAGAACGACCGCCTCAAAATACGGTGAACCGCTGGCGAGGGACGCAAACTGCCGAACATACGCACCTACGACCCACACGCGTTAACAACCATCTTTTCCTCTTGTAGCATAGATGTACTTGGCCGAGCCTAGTTTTAGTTTGCTTTCCTTCCCCCCCGTACCACTCATTAGCACGGTTGACTACGTAGTCTGCTGCCATAACTTGTAGAAGTATAGTATTCACCCTGGTGAGCTCTGTTAAAATTATGATGCAATAAAAATCTTGAATATTGATATTTTTACGGAGATTACTAAGATTATGTGGTCTAATGTATTTTCTTGTTTTTGTATAGAGAGTTGGAAGATCGTAAAAAAATCCAGCATCTTCTCGCCCTGGTGGGTCCTGATACAGGGGAGGTCACCTACTTCTACAAAGAGCCTCCTCACAAGGTGACTCATTAAACCCTGTTAAAGGGCACTTATAATAAACTAACCACCCACCAAAATGTAGTGATGGCAATGTTCGTTTTCTCTCAACATTATCACCCAAACATTGCACCTCCTGGCTTTGACATTCCTCGAAGGCAATGGTGCACCATCAACTGCACCAGAATATGAACAGGACGATGAGCGCATCTCCTTTGTGAATGCAAAATTTAAGAGAAGCCACAATCCGACTGTGGCCAAGGAACCCAAACTATGGACCACATCGTAGACCACCGTACCCTGCGCTCCAATGGAAGAGGAATAGCAAAACTACTCGATCACTCTCCTGAAGCCTTCTAGTGGCGAGCAGACCTCAACATTGCCATTTCGCTTCTGAACATATTGCTGTACGCAAGAGTACAATTGAATCATCATCGCCAGCCACGATCAATCCGCTGCTAGATAAAAGCCTCCCCCAAGCGTTGATCGTCCGGCACGATCCTGGGATGTAATCGTTTCATCTGAGCTGTTTGCTTGGCCGCATCTCTCTGGTGGACGTTCTGTCAGGCGTGTTACTTCCTTTTGCTTTCACTCCACCATTGGTCACGACCACCAGCCATCATCGCTTCTAACAACGTGTCCTGCCCATGCTGACTCATGAATAGCCAATATGATGTCGAAATTCTATATGTACAGGTATGTCGCTATTATTTGTACAGAAGACTAAAGAATGTTTTAAGCACTTGTTTAATTACACTCGCAAGGTTTTAGTGTTTTTAGCTACTATGTTTTGTTATCACATGATTATTGCTAAATTTACATATACTACTGGCAACATACAAACCATGTTTAGGTTGTACTATATAAAGCCTAATATTTAATTGAATGTACATGGTCATGCTGTAATTATAGTATACAATTTGTCTTGCTAAATTATTAAATTTTGATCATATTTTTGTGGTTGTGTTTCAGGTTATTATCCCACAAAAATCAACCAAATCGAGTCACCCACTCAGTGCCAAGGAAAACCGACCTCAGGGCAAATCAGGTAAACTTAATCAGGCCTTCAATATAACCTCACATGATTTTGATTAATATTCGCAATGCCGAGTGCAGGGCTTGATGCAGTGGTTTCCCCTGCAACTCTGATTGTCCTTCCCCTGCACCTGCGATTAGCACTGTTGGATACGTACGGTGCGAAAGAAGTTCAACATGCATACAATTTGATGACCTACGATCGATTCCCACCCGATTTAACGTCGGTGGCGAGTGATATCTGAATTGGTCCCAGCCCCCCTTGTACCGACCTTTACAGAGCAGCGTGGTGAAGTACGGTCAAATAACCCTGATGGCAGATGTTACATGGTGATGGTGTTAATTTAATAATGGATTTAGAAAGGGATATAAGTTGTATAATATCGAATATTATGCAATATGATAGATAGGGCTCCCTATTTAGATTATATCACAGTTACTAATTCGCAGCTTCGTTAACCATGCCGTGTACTGTTTTACATTCAGGAAATAAAAGGCCAAGTGGGAAACCAACGAACGGTGCAGACAGTCCAACAACCCCCGAGCGCTACCAAAGAGACAAGCAGACGCTCGTTCTGCAGGTATTGACTGAGATGCACTACTGTATATCCATTGCGCGCGCACACACACTATCAAGTGGGATTGTGTGGGAATTGTACAAAAGCCAGTGTCATTATTAATGAGTCACAAAAGTTCGTTTGGTGGCTCAGAAGTCAAGGGTATTAAGTTGGCACTGCCGAAAACCTGGGTTCAAATCCAAATTGATGATTTCATTCTGATCACCAATGATTGCATAATAACACATTTATATAAAATATTTTTTCACTTTACTGTTTAAAATATAGGCTTCACTCATATGAGGAACATTTCTCTATAGCAGGACATGTACAAAAGTGCTCTCCCCCAAATTAGGATAAGATGTCACGAGAAGAAATCTCATAAATAGTTATTTGATATCTTCTTCTGCGGGTCTTTCTCTAACAATGCATGAAACGCTGCTCTGACAGATTTTAGGAACATATTTTTCATCATATAATGTGATGCCGAAAACACAATTGGGATAACATTTGGGAAAATGACAAACGAATTGAAACGTGACATTGAGAAACGACATGGAAAATTAAAATATTTAAAGTATTTTTTTAAAGATCCATCTCGTAATTGTGTGTCCGTGCCACTGTTGATAAACATGTAGTTGGCATGGCGTGTGCCCTGCAGGTGAAAGCGCTTCAGGCTCAGCTGGAGGAACAGACGAAGCTTGCCAAGGAGCAGGTGGAGTCTCTCCTGGAGGATCGTCGAATTCGCGTGGAGGAGATGCAAGTCCAGCAACGCCGTGATCAGGAAAAGATCAACGCCCTGACAGAAAAGTAAAATGCACTGCCAATGAGAGAGCCAAATGACGTCCCACGATTTTGTGCCTGTCGACCATCGAGTGGGAGATCAGTCTCGGTGATTGGGTAGCAACGCATTTTTTCTCTGCGCATCAGTCCGTTTTTCAACAGTCCCACTTATCAACGAATGTCTGGCTTCATTCAAAGTCAACCTTTTTGATACCAATGGCGCTGGCTGGAGTTGAAGCATGGACTGTTATCATCTCCACCGTCATTGCATATCTGTTCACATCTTCTTTGAAATTATTCTACCATTTTGTACACATTTGAATGATTCACACATCTTTATCATCCTATTGCAGCTTAAATTTTCAATACATTTCACTTGTCCTTACAGCCTCCATTGACAATACAATTATGGCTTGCTGCTCTTCTCAGATGCAGAAATCCAAGTGCACCACCACCTTTGGTCATGTGATAAATCTGCCATCTGGGGAAGATTCAGTAAAAATATATATTGCACATGAGTACCAGGGTTATATCGTGTACACTCGGCACTCATTAAAGTCACTTAATCAATTGAAAATCCTCATAGATCAATGCATCGACATATTTTATCGGCCACTTCTGCCCATCTCCAACCTAGGCTACAAGAGACACACTCGCTGCTGTACGAGAGCACGCGGGACTTCCTGCAGATGAAATACGAGGGACGAGCCAACGAGAAGCGCTGGATGGCGGAGAAGGACCAGCTGCTGCAGGAGCTCGACGCGTGCCGGGACCGTCTGTCCCGTGGCCAGGGCACCGAAGAGGATGGGCCTCCTGACATCTTCACTCCCCCGTCTGAGCGGCAGCGTAGGGCACAGCAGGGCGAGGAGTTTAAGGTGAAAGATATTTCGAAAAGGGTTTGACAGGTCAATGGTACTGCTCGTTCGATACACACCTTAACACGTAGGCTTTTGTAACCAATATCCATAATAAAGTTTTTTTTTGGGTTAGATCGCGTAAATATAAAAGTGTGGTTAAACCCGCCACCACCTGACACAGCCAATTAGTAAGGTTTGTTATGTAAACAAAACGTACCAATTAGTTACTAGTTCACCACACCGGTGTGTTGGAGAGTAAACCCACATTTACAATTTGAGTGACGTTTCGTTGGTGATTACAACCAGCCTAATCAGGCGATAGCCAGAAATGTGAAGAAGTCTTGTTTCGGTCTTAAATAGGGGTGTTAAGGTGATGTCATCACTGTGAGCTTTTAAGGTGGAAAGACCAGAGGGGGGGTGTGGTTAATGTAGTCATATAAATTACAATGGATAATGTTAATTTGAGAATATGCAGTCCCTATTGGTTGGGTTATTCAGAGTTAACATACATAATGCAAAACCTTTATTTTGGCTACACACCTTCATTTGGTATTGTGGCTGCTCGTTGGGTTACGTTTCGGACATCAATCAAGGAGCAGTGTGGAAAAATACGTTGCTGCATTGCGCTTCTCTGCCTCCACATGCATGCTGCCCGCTTTCACCAAACCAGCACTGAGCAACGTGGTGAAGTATATAGTCAATAACCCGCACGGCGTGGGGAGGTCATCTTCCAGAGTGGATTGACTCAAGGGTGTATTGTGTATCATTGCTATTTTAAACCTGTTGTGTATATAACAAGGAGCGCCTAAAATATGTATTTTGTTATCGTGAAGGATGACTTGGGGTACAGCGGGGTGCCGCATTGGTTCGCACACGTTGCCATTGTCCCAGCGACCTGAATTTGATTTCCAGCCATGGCTACAACATCAGCGGAGTGTGGTATATGATCTGATCATTGTGGTGAAGTATAGTCAAACAACCCCCACGACGGATACGGCATAATAGGCAAGCCCTCATCTGAGTGTGAATTGACATCTTACCCACTTAAATATGGTTGGTAAAGCAGGGTCAGATAACATTAATCATTGGCGATAATAGTGTGGAAATGTCACCGTATAGGTTGTGTTCCAAAAACCAATTAGGCAGTCAAATGTCTGTGACCTCTGTTTATCTAATCCTAATGGACTTGATAAATACGAATGTGTTTGACATACTAATATAGACGGCAAACTAAACAGGGGATGGCTGTTTTGGACCTGGCTTAGACTCGAGCCTTTTGTGTGTGCTGAACTAAATAGTAAATATTTCCATTCTCAAATACTCATGTAGAATCTACACAGCAATAATTGACTCCTACTACGATAACGTGGCAGGATCCTCCTGAAAAGGAGTCATGAGGCTTAGGGAGGCTTTTCTGGGTAAACACTTGTAATAATAAATAAATTAATGAATTGTGACTTACTGACATTCTAGATTTATATTCAATTGTTTACGCTGACATTTTACGGACTGCATTTGTCCTTCCAGGTCTCATCATGAGTCAGGTTTGATAAACAAATCCTGTTGGTTTACCAGATTGTATTGGTAAGAGCACTCCCTCTAAATGATGGGGGACCCTGATTAACATAAGCACGGATAATTTATTGGCCAAAAGGCCGATAGGCCGCAAAAAGTTCAAGATAATTTGTGCAGTTGTAGAACGGTGAGTATATTTGTAAGAGTGCGTGTGTGCATGCACGCACGTGTGCGTACAAACATGTTTTCCTGCGTGCTTACATCCCTCGTTGTGCCTGGCAGGGCCTGCAAGAGGAGTTGAAGCAAGCGCACCGTCTGGCTGAGATGTTCCGTGAGCAGTGCGTCTCCCTGGAAGATGAGCTGTCGCGCATCCGCGAAGAGGGAGATGTCGGCAAGGAAATATTCAAGGTACTGTTGGCTAAATAATAGAAAGCGTGTCATGTAACGATTCGTCGCAACGTGTCTTTGCACAAGTGCTAGGTGAATTATAACACCACAGGATCGTGAGAGATTTGCAACAGCTTGGGGAAGCCTTAATCCAATCCAGCAGTAGGTTGATCATGGCTTATGATGAATGATCAAAACCCCTACCCACTCCCCGTTAGTGATTTACAAATTACCACAACTTTGGGCTACCATTGTATTCAACAACTGATTATTTTTCACCTCATTTGTGTTGGTTGTTTTTTTTGGCAGTTGTAAAGTTTGGTTTGTTCCATTCTCGATGTACTAGATACAATGCATACATTCTCAAATAGATTTTGATCAGATAAATACGTGTGATGGACTGCTCAGGCATTGAATTTCCAACCTGAATGTTGTTCATATATAGAACTATCTTTACTACCCGGCTTCGCCGAAGACTTGGATTCTTGTCTTGGATTAATACACGGCCTACACGGAGGGTGGGGGGGATGTGTGACGTCAGCAGGCACAATGCGTGACGCTGCTGCGTGCGGGTGACATCACAGATGTGGCGTCACCGCTCGCTTGCCGTGTAAAATATATCAATTATTGCGCCCCCCCCCCCAAAATACAAAAGTCTATTTTTAGACTTTTTGCATTGTGTACAGTCTGGAAGCTTCCCATATGCCACATTTCAAGTTTGTTGCATGTTGGGAAGTATGCAAAAAATTTCGAACGGACACGCATTCACAAATTTCCCTTTTATATATGTAGATAACAATGACCAAAATCTATGCGGGAATATTATCTCTCTTGCATGTAGAACGACGTGAATATTTGGAAAAATTATATCAAAGGAAATACATGTTTGGCAAATGTATAATGAATTGTAATTTAACCTTTGCCCCAGTAGGTGGCATTGACTCTTAAGGCATGGAGCTTAGTCATCTCTTCCCCCAAGTCGATTCTGTGAATAGTCAGGGTTCACAGTTTTCAGTCAAGCACACGATTTCGTTTGTCTTGTTTATTCCGTCTCATCTGTTTCGTTTGGCGTTTTCTTTCTACTTTCTCGTTTTATCTGCGTTGTTCGTTCCCACTTTTAACCTAAAGTTCGAGATGGAAGAGAAAATTTGAAAGTTAATAGAGTAAGCATTATTTTAAAATAATCTTGTTATTTTTAACATGATTCGATGCATGTATAGTAAGCAAAAAAAACACGTAATCAATAATGAAACATGTGCTTTTAATAGACCCAATTATACTGATACACTATTGATAGGAACAGATATTGTTAATTTGGTTCTTACAGGAAGACAACCCAAACATCAAAAAGCCTTTGTAAATACTTACCTAGGCGATGTGACCTGGCTTGTCTGACAGACATCAGTGATATCACCATGTTGACGACACCGTATTAACACGTACGGGAGTGACATTACTCAGGGGCCATGAGCACACGCTCACCCGGTAATTTGATTGTGTTTTTTTAAGTCTCTGACGAAGCTCTGAACTCTTATCTAATGGTGCACCATGTGTTTTTAAAATTGTCAGTTACGTGTCCTAAATTGCGTGTCGAAAGTGTCGATTTGTGAATGCACTTTTCCAAGAACATGTTTTTACAATGTAAGTGATGCTTGCTTTCTGCATTGTGCCTTTAATCCAACCACATGGTGGGTACTTAGCACTGTGGGTCTCAAGCTTATGTTTTATCACACCCCAATGTTGGAAACACAAATATAGTACGTTTCCTGCTGTTTTACCAGTGGATACAATATAGTTTTGACTTGTATATAGCATCTATATTATATATATAGACATACCTCAGTCACTTCTGTCACTTCAAGGAAGCCATAACAGTGATAAGTCACAGTGTGATAAAATAAAACAGAGCTGCCAGATTGAAAATATTCCCCTCCAGTATCCGATGAGTGCTGCTAAGATGCTTTCACTGATGGATAAATCATGTTGTTTTGCAGGCTACTTCGAAGTGATCAAATCCGTAAATTATGAGAAAAACCCCATCGTAACAGAATAACAGTGCAGGCTCGTAAAACCACAAGTTTCAAACAACACACAGGAATTCGAAGTGGTCGCCATCATGTGTCCACGGGCCACATGAAAAGAAGTTGCATGCCGTAGGCTCCCCACTCTTCGATTGAGGGTTGTCCTGTTGTTCCTGCGGTGTTGGGTCCGCACAGCATGCCCCCCCCTAAAACCATCCTCCCGATATGAAGCGACACGCGCCCTCCTCTTAATTTACGCGTCGTCCCTCCTCCTCCGCGCCGACAGGATCGCTCCGACAAGATGGGGAAGCGGCTGCGCATGGTGACGCAGCGCTACGAGGCGCTGGAGAAGAGGAGGGCGATGGAGGTGGAAGGTTTCAAAAATGACATAAAGCTGCTTCGGCAGCGTCTCAAGGACGTGGAGAAGCAGCTCTTCAGGGTGACTTTGGCATCATAATTTACGTCTTTAAGTGTCAATGCATACGTGTTTCTGCGTCCCACGTTGTCTGTGCATCAATTAGTCTACACATGTTGCTATGCCTGTGTGTTGTCGTCTGTGTGGAAAGTAGGCATTAAGTGTACCCATGCTTTTGTGTGCCTTGTGTCTTAGTGTGTGTAAACTAGGCATTGTGTCAATTAGTGTACACATGTTGGTGTGTCCATGTGTGTCTTTGTTGACAAGGCAACCGCTCGTGGGGAGTGGTTAGTGTAGCGGTTATCGCGCTGCGCTATGAACCCGGCCACCCGAGTTTGATTCCCGCTCACGGCCAACGCGAGTGACAATTATTTGAACCAGTTCTGGGCCTTCCCTAGGTCGACTCAGCCTGAAATGAGTACCTGGTGCGGTGTGTAAACATCACCACTAGGGAGACAAAGGCGGTCAGGCGCGGTGTTGGCCACCTACGTCTTCGTGTGCCGTTCCGGCCTTCATAGGTGCTCGCTAACAGCACTTCCCCCAACAGTCTGTTAAGGCTATACGGAGGATCTTTGTGTTTAAACTAAGACTATAACAATCCGCATCCCTCTCAGCGATTCAATACATTTTTCCGATTCAAGTTCGCGGTTTGATTTGAGTATTTATTATCTCGTATTTTCTGTCCCGCCTGTATTGTCTTCTCGTGTCATTTAGTGTCATTCATGCAGATTAACATTTGCATATATGCTGCATGAATCACAAATCACACGTACAAATAAACGTGTGAATAGTTCGCATAATAATTTATTTTAATTGCTGCATCATTAATATCTTAGTATACTGTTAATAAATATATATTAATTAAACTATATTTTCAACATTTTTGTGTAAAAAGCCGTGCATGAATATGCCTACCTCATTTATACACGTTTGTTAATACACAAGCAGCAGAAGTTATGAAATATGGACGTTTTTTTTTACTTTATTCCATATAACGCGTGCGCGCATCTAATAATACTTTAAAGGCTGTAACATAAGACGCTGTCTTTCCGACATACCTGTTCTTCACCTGAGAACGGCTGCTTGCGTTGTGGCCGAAACGTTGTGAGAATTGTATTTTATTGTTTTATTTTTATTATTTTATTATTTCCCTTCTACGTGACTTTACCGAAAGAACCAAGAAGATAAGGGGTAGGAGTTTTCATCCTGCCTTACCTGTGGGAACTTGCCTGTCTGGCCGCAGGTTACCCTGGGTGTCGGACCCAATCAGGACCTGGCTATCCTGCACGAGGTGAGGGATTCCAACACTCGCACGCGCAAGATCCAGGGGGAGCTCCACCGGTTGAAGGCGAAGATTTACGGCCTGGAGGGCGACCTACGGCACGTGTGATCCATCGCTGACGTCGTGTGCGCGTTCGTTCGGGGTGCCACGGTGGCGAGACGTTAACTACCTCGCCCTGGTATACAGGAGGTCGTGGGTTCGATCCTGACCCTGACGCCTGCTGTATATATTTCGAGTTGGTATGTTCTCCCTGTGGTCATTTGTATTTTTTTGTCTGGGCCCACATATAGAGTTTTTGGTTGCTACAAATGTGCACATAAGTCACTTTGCTGAGCTGTCATTTGTGGCCAGGTCGCTTCTAAAAAAGAGAGCTTTGTAGCGCGGTGTGCCTGACCTGGTAAAATAAAAACAATGCAGTTCCTCCCGAGCTTGTCGGGACATGAGCATGCAGGGATAGCCCTATGCAAGTTGTTGATTTAGTTTCGCCTCATTATTGGCGTGAGTCGGTGTCTGAGTACACACAGTCATCCCCAGTGTCAATATTTCCAAGGGGAATTTGCGGTGAGCCAAAGAAAAGAACATCTCCACGTGTAGTCTTGATTGTGCAAGGTAAACAGCCGGTGGAATAGAAAAGGACTGGCTTTGTTGAGAGATGGTGATCAGTCAGGCCACAGTGCTTGTTGACTTAACTCAAACACACCTTTTAAGTGGAATCCGATAAAGCCCCTTTTTTTCCCACAACATGCTACTGGATCTGCCCGTTTAAACTTGGGTGAGGATTAAGGCTACTGCTCTGACCCTAAATGCATTCAGATGAGTTGGAACAACACACGGTTCCCCGTTACCAGAAGTGAAGGCTGCAGACATTTGCCAGCGATCTTCACCTTGAATATTTGTCCACACGGAATGTTTAGTCATATCTGGAACATGCCCGGTCAACCGTGAAGATTTTGCCGGAGGAACAATGAGATTTTGTGAGAGAAAATCCCGTTTTATGACCGGTATATGCAAGATGAACAAAAAAATGTTCGAGGTCGGAATATTTAATCAATATTTTTTTGGCCATCTGCGATATAATGAAACTTCAAAAATGTATTTTTTACTTGCGTACAATTATTTTATGATCACAATGTTTACTTGTATGTATATTTTGATTGTGTGTGCGTATATTAAAAGTGTTTAATACAGACCTTGGCAAGGAACTATTTTTTTTGCAATGCACCCTGCAGATTAAGACTTTTTTACCAATGTACACGCAAGTCTCAGTGCAGGGAAAAGGCAGGAGTTTATTACCAACAAAAAAGCTTTGACGTCAAACTTCTGGTTCCACTGAGGTTGCGATTTACAAAATGTACAAAGGCTTTCGACTGTACCATTTGTTTTGCAAGGCCATCCTGTGTACCAGCATTCACGCTTAAAGGTTGTTGCACGTCACGAGCCACGTGGTGAGCCAGTTGACGGTGGCCTCGTACAACTGACGAATTGAGTGAGAGCTCGGGGGTGGGGGGGGGGTTTGAGATTTTGAAGCAAAGCCGAAAATGCTGTCACTCGTGGATTCAGTCCGAATTTACACATCCTCACAATCACAACATAACAATTCCGCAGAGGTTTAGCGTTACATTGCTAAAGCTAATACAGTGTGTACGTTCCCTCGCAACACAACACATTTGCAAACTTAAAAAGGTCGACATTTATAGACATTGTCGGGCTGTTTGGGGAAAAAACAGTCCACAGTAAAATACAAAACATTAACAGCCTTAACACTGAAATTGCAATATACCTTTTCTGGGCAAACTTTGATCAAGCATGCAGCTTTTTTTTTTATATAATTTTTTTTTATAATATATTCTATATACTTTTATTTTTAAATAACACTTCTGCCTTTGGGTCAAAAAAATGTCATTCAAGCCATCATCAAGTGAGCAGAGTGATTATGCTAACAAAACACCGGCCGTTATTTACGAATACAGTATCATAAAAGCACATATCGGCATGTGGATTCAACACGTATTCTAGGGGATAGATATTGCACATTCAAGCAACAATAAGGTCTTCACCTCATTAGCACATCACAATATTAAGTCGACGAGTGCATGTACTGTGTAACCTGTAGCAAAATCGGCAGTTCTACGGTTGGGGATTACGAAGCACATAACGTGTTTATATATCGAAGGCTATTTGTCTACAATGTACAATCATTTCGAGTCAAACATTGACAATCACTGAATTTGAAACTTAAAAAAAGGATGCTGGTATGCAATGTCTTCTCTTTCCTGACATGCCTTACAGGTATTTAACTGCTTAACGATGCTGAATGTCTATTGATGAAAGCGATTTTTGTACAATGCACAGATTTGTCAGCTTTGACTCAGCCTGCTGAGGTCCACATTCTTAATACTACAGTACAACTGAATGCGTTTTTTGCATGTTAGAATACCAGGCTCTAAATAGCTTCAACTGGAACATTTGCCAACAGCAGATTGTCCTTAAGCTTGAGCTCCTCTGCCGCCGCCAGCCCGTCACCGTCACAACCACAATTAATCACCGTCATTTCCACCGTCGGAATCGATCACCACCAAACTGCTCATCTTAAGAACTACTGGACGAACGGAACGTAACACTGGCAGGTTTTCTTTGTCGATCTTTGAGAAAGTAACCACCGGGTACTTGGGTTCGCCAATATCCCCAATTCGCAACACTCACACTTTTCAGTACCCAAAGCGTGAAGTGATCAAGTCAGTTTCTGATGTTTGCCTATTTACATAATTCACAATAAAATGCAAGGTTCAATGTACACATGTGTTGTTTTTTTGTTGTCAAAGATCATATACAGTAATAAATTTTGAATGTTTGGTAACCAAAGTGAAGTCACTGCCGGGCATGTGTGAAAAAGCGTTTCATAGCTCATCGGATTTCTTCCAGTATAAATATTCTGATTCTGATCATTAAGGTCGGCAGAGTGGCACAACCCCAATTGATTGATGTTCGGTAATCGAGTCACGGCTCATGATGGCTAAACTCTGAAAAAGAGGAACAGTCAACACCTGCAGTATTTAACTTACATTCAAGAGCTGTTGGCCATTCATTTTGATGTGGGTTTTTTTTTCAAACATCTTAAAATTTCACAACCGTGGTCCTCATCTGTGGTATACTCAGAGATTAACAAACATGGCACAGCCCCTGTGTCTACTGCAGCAAGGTGGGAAGCTGGTTACCACCAATCGTCGTGATCACCATTCTCATCCACAAATGTGCACAATAACAACAACGATTGGAGAGGGGGGGGGGGCACTGGCGCAGTCTACAGGCGGGCTTCCTTTTTTTCGATCATCTCCAACATACAACGTACATACACCGCCGCTCCTCACTCTACCGTAAAACTCGTGGGTCTGCATAATATTGCCATGTGCTGCGAAACACATCGCTGGCAACTTGTGCAAGCATGTGCATAGCTAGCTCTCCCTCGGCCTTGGAATAACCACACCTGTCACCGCTACGTAGCCGCAGCCACAACACTCGAGTGCCCGCCTGGGCAACGCCGATAACGGGTAAAGGGTTAACGAACAAAAAGAAACGTGACGGGCTGTCTGTAATTCGTAACATTTGCGGTTGCGGATGGACCGCTTACCCATTGCTACGAGGTCGTCTGTTATTTAATGCATCGGCGCTGTTCCCACGTGACTTTCCCCACGGCCGCAAGTGGACATCATCGCCTCGGCTTTTGCACTTCGAGACATCGCAGAGGGTCGTCGAAAAAAAAATATATATATATATATATAACACAGACCACCCCCCCCGCTCCCACGAATCAGTGTGGCCAGGTCACGGCAAGGTAAGCGGGTGTGACCGAGCGTTCGTACATTGCCAGCGACGTGACAAGACGTGACGGCATGCATACACCTGGCGCGCTCCTCCGCAGGAATCAGTAAGCTCGGCATTGTATTCTTGTTTTTGAGATTTCTCACTAAAGCTGACACTGTTCGGTGGACGTCCGCCCCTTGCTTTGTCAATCCACTGATGGATGAGGGCTTTCCCCACGAGCTTCATGAGCCACGAAGGGCATTTGACCAAACTCAAACTGGCTGGTCAGTGTGGATGTGGAGATAGGGGGAAGTACTGAATAATCGGTTTTGTTTTCTGCACTGGCCTCTACTGCACCCAACGCTGATCGCAACTTTCTTTGGGGCGAGGGGTCACCCATCTGAGCACCATTGGTGGCTCAACACCATTTGGCTTCCGAGATCTGACGAGAAAATTGTGCATTCTTGGTCATTTGGTTATAATCGGCAGCATTAATTTAACTCCCCTCACTTCCACCCCCAAAGAAAATGAACCCGACGCTGCCGAAACATTGCATCTGCGTGTTCATCTCTCGACAAATCGGCAGCCTGCCTCGCCCCAACCCCAGCCCACCAGCCCCCCCAACCCTTCTCACACGTCGGTGCTGATGCTGCCCGACGGCGCCTTGGCTTTGGGCACGGCGGGCACCTGCGGCGGAGTGCCGGGCGTAGTGTGCGGCGGCGGCGCGGAGTGCGCGGTGTGCAGGTGGACGTGCCCCAGCGCGGCGTGCTGGCACGGGTGCAGGTGCGGGTGCGAGCACGTGTGGTGCGCGTGCGCGTGCGGCGGCGGCGGCGGCGGCGGTGGCAGCTGGGGTTGAGGCGGTAGCGTCGCGGCGTGCGGAGGAGGAGGAGGCAGAGACGCGGCGGTCGCTGGCGCCGGGTAGTATGGGTCGCCCGCTGCATGCGCTAGGGCCTGCACGCTGGAGACCCCCGCGGAGGGGGGTCGAGTGCCCGCCGCGGGAGGGCCCCCCGCGGCGGCGCCCTTGCCCCTCATGCTGCTGAAGAGCGAGCCCAGGAAGGAGCTGGAGCTGGAGATGGGCTGAGTCAACGTGGCCGAGGTCGGCGTCTCGTCCGCTGTGGCAGCCACCCGCTTGCGCATGTGAGGGCTGCCCATCATTGAACCCTGTTCGGAACGACAGGCGGGATATTCGCTGGGTTTTCGTAATGAAGCAGGAGCAATAACTTGAGTTGTTAGAGTGAACATGTCCCTTCTGCGTAGGTTTTCACAGACGTGATGCCAAGCTCTCCCGTGTGTTTTCGGGTTGTACCACGCGTCGAAGAAGCTTCCAGTACGTGGAGTGAAACGTCAGACATATTGGCGAACAAGACATGCAACAGTGGGAGCACAATGGAAAGACGAAACTTTGTTTTAACTTGAATTCAAAAACGGAATGTCCTCTCTTTACTGGCCAATACTGGCGTTGTGTGTTGTGATTTAAATACACATGCAGTGGTAATTATACAAAAAAAATTACATGTTTACAATTATAACTGTCTAAGATTGGATGGAATCCATCACAAGTAGCTTATTATTACTTAAAACATATCCACCGTGTTCGGAGTTCATCATTTGTCAATATAAAGGACATATTCTTATTTATTGTGGTCATAACTGGGATGGTTTTATGAAAGAATTACAAACTTTTATCCATCGCTGACATTTTCAACGAACTTTTATGCAAAGAAAAGACACTAATTAGAAAACCCTGAATGGAGTTTTGTAACCAAAATTAAACTGGAGCCAGGATCCACCACAAACGAGATCTAAATGATAAATTTAAGAAGCACTCAAATAATGTCATTATTTATCTTTTTAACTGAAATCAAACCTCAGTACCTACATCCATATTTTACGTGAAAAAGACACCTAACAGCTGTAAACTTTTGTAAACCGTACCGAAGGACTAATACACAATATATGATACAAATATGCACACAACTCATTCACTAAAATCTATTTGTACACTCACAACAACGCGCATTGACACGGCACGAAACAAAAAATATGTTTAGATATATTTGATTTCGATACTACTCACAGCAACGTTGCAAAGATAATGATTTCAACGAGAATTACGACTCTGAACTGCGACAACAACGAATCGTGACTGGCGGGGGTCGGATGGAGTTAATTTATCCAAGTCTGAATGCAATTTTTTTTAATTATCTCGAGGCAGTTAAGTCTGGACCTCAAACTGCCTCGAGTAAATTTCCAGTGAACCCAGTGGCAGGAAGAAGCACTCACGGACAGATGGGCCACGGTTCAAGTCTGCCCTGGATGTGGGATTAGTATTCAGCAGCAGCAGCAGCAGCAGCTCCTGGTAACGTACAGCTGTTATGATGCACCACGCACGCACATACCATACCTCCATTGTGCTGTCCAGGGATCCTGCGCTGCTCCGCCTGCCTCTCTTTCCTGAGAGGCCAAAGAGAGAGAGAGAGAGAATTTGACGAGTGAATTCTGCTGTGGAGGGCCTACGGAGGCCGTAAAAATGCATCGAGGCTGCAGTGCAGCTAATGCAACCGCAATGCGAGCCGGTGATTTCATTATAAATCCGTTTGCCTCTCAAACCAAATTTAACCCAAATTGTGATATTGGTCTCGCATCGCAATACGAAGCTTCCTATTTGTAAATTTCACAGATAAGGGCATTACCCCGTGTTAGAAAACGATCTGTGGAAGGTGATCTCACAGAACTGCTTCTGAGATTTTCCTTCCAGTGACCTCCGCTCTACACATTCGGAGGCAGCACTTTTCCACCCGCCTTCTCAATGAGATACATGTTTTATCGCATGACAGTCAATCCAATGTCTTTTAATTCACAGAGATTAAGTGCAAAACCAAAAGGGATATGGAGCTCAGTGGTAGAGTGAGCAGCCTGCAATCAAAATGTTGCGATTTCAAATCCTGGTTGGGGGTTGGCTCAGCCCAATCATCCCTCCAGAGTCAATAAATTGTAACCACTTTGTGGGAAAGTCAACAAATGGTGGTCCTATGGATAGACTCGCCCCCCCCCCTGCCAAGGGATATTGGCATTTTCACCACTGGTTCCGCAGGGCTGTAAACAGGAGGTGAGCACCACCTCCAATAAATAATTTTGACCAATAAAAAATGCTGTCGTTGGGTACCAAGTTCAAACCATCGACTCACGACACCTGCTGATATTGCTTAACCATGGCCGGCTGCCAGGCTCGAACCCAGGATTTTAGCAGTGCGAACCAAGCACTTTGACATCCTTACGACTCAACCGCCTTGCAAGCCGGTACGTTGTTTTAAAATAAATCAATATTTAAAGTGCCCTATGAGCGACTTTTTTATTTATGAATTCGTATGACAAGACAATGAGCAACATTAATTGAATCCACAGCAGCACCACGATGGTCAATAATAAATGAATTCTGCAATGGGCTGTTTGACCACAAGCATGAAACGCCAAAGCTGCGGAATTCCCACGCTCTGGACGAGACATTACGAAAACCGCCGGCGCTTCGTTACGAACAGAAAACACACCGTGCAAACACGTGCAACATAAAGGTGAGGCGAAAAGGCAAAGGCGCAGCCCTGCAATGTCTTACTCACGCCACTGCTTATGGAGGGTCCTCCAACTGGAGGGTGGTCGAGAGAACCCCCCACCCCCCTTAAAGGGATCTTTGGCCAGATGTGGGAGCGCCCACAAGTAATCCCACCACACGTGGACCTGCCGATCTGGCGAACTGTTGCGGTTGCGCCCATTTACGCTGCCGTGGTGGACCGTGGTGGAGAAGGGATTTGGTGAAATTAAACATTCTCCATAATAGAGATTTCTTGGTAAGATCGCCTAAATAGAAATGTGTCAGTTTAACACGTAGTAGGCTTTCGCGACCAATATCATCCATAATACAGTTTTTTTGGGGTTATATCGCATAAATACATAAATGTGTCATTCTGTTTACGTGACAAACCTTACTAATTGGCTGTGTCGGGTGGTGGCTGGTTTAACCACACATTAATATATTTACACAATCTAACCCAAAAAAACCTGTATTATATAAATGTATCGTTAAACCCACCACCACCTGACACAGCCAATTGGTAAGGTTTGTCACGTAAAAGAAACATGACAATTTGTTAGTCGTTCAGCTCGGTTTAACGACGCATTTATATTTACGTGATATAACCCAAAAACCTCTATTATGGATAATAGTGGTCGCGAAAGCCTACGGTGTTAAAAATACACATTATGATGATGATGATGATAATAATGTCATATTTATAGCGTGCACAATTCATGCAGAGGGTTGCTAACACAAGTCAGAAGCGCAGAACTGCTGCACAGGGATTGCAAGCATACTGGATATCTGTGAGAAAGAGCTTCAGAGCTCATCGGATTCCTCCAGTAGAAATAGAGATTCTGATTGTGAAGTGCAGTGCATTAATCATTATACCACAGCAGCATCCCTATCAATGTATACACAGTCATAAAGAGAGTGCCAACAGGATTATCCACTCTGTTAATTTCCGTAGTATAAAGTACAAAACTTGAACACTCCCAATTGTGAGATTATAAATGCCTGCCGTGTACACAAGGGAGCGCACCGCTATGCCTTTAATTTTATATATATAAAAAAATACATTCATGACAAAATAAATAAGTTAATTACTTGCTCAATGCAGCAGTGAACTACAGTCAGGTTTCATAAAATTACACAATATTATTGGCTAAAGATTACAAAATAATTGCTTAAACACCCCATGGTGAAGCGATACATTTCCAAATTAACTTTCCACACCTCTGTGTATTCCATATTCACCTTCAAAGCGATGCACACGGTGCCTTGTGTGAAATTAATAGGCAAATTTAGCGCCTTGCTCACTGGGTTTTCACTCTAGCTTGCGTTTCTCATTTAATTTTAGCCTCCCTCAATCAATCAAGATTTGTCAAAATCGGGGCATCTCAACCATGGGTGGGGGAACCCCGAGGAAAGGCTGCACGCATATTTAGGGCTCTGAAAAAGTCAAATGAGTCTCTAGTGAGCCTGAGAAGTGGTAAGTGGTTCGTGTAGGCAAAAGGGTGTCCGTGATAGATACACCCACGACCAGCACCACAACCCACGCTCTAGCATGCTTGATAATCTGGCTGTTTAACAAGTGGCATAATCATGAATGTAGCTGAGCAAGTAGGTTTTCGCTGCCACAAGTAACCCGAGTGTGCGGCCTTACGGTTTCGGCCACGTGTTGACCATTTATTCTCTCAAGGTTTCGTTACGCGCTCCTGCCGGAGTTCGAGCGCCTGTAGTGGTGCGTGGGTAAATGTGGTCCCTTTTAAAGGTAAAAGGATTTCTGCTGACACTGAAGAGATGCCCGGTTTCGTAAAGGGTGAATATCGCAACAATACAGGGCCCTGTTTGTCAACCCACAGCTGCACGACGGCTCTCTGCACCGTGCGGCTCCTGGAGGTTGTTTGACTATGCTGCGTCACGCTGGTCAGGCCGCACTGGTGAATGAGTGCAGCATAGATGTCTGAGCATCGTACACTGGATCGTGCTGTATTGCCCTGTGCCGACAATGACTGCGTCTGCCAACAACGTCTCTTTGTGTGCAAGGTGGCTACCAATACAGCCACTATCCAGGGACGGCTCAGCTGAGCTCATGATCAGGTGCAATCTCAGTGATTTTATCATAGGCACACTTTGCATATATTAATACAATTTTAGCAAATTCATTGATTTAGTCGGGACATCTTCACTGAATCTCAAGACTCTATTTATTACACGCTTTATATTAACTCACTCTGTCTGTTGTTGTCGTATCCTCAAAACTTGTAACTCAATTTTTACCAACTTCCCAATGTGGTATCGACTGCAAACTTGGTATACTTATGTTATACTGATGACAATACTATATTCTATCATAAAAAATGAAAAAGATATATTTAAACCGTTCTTTTTTATATGTTATGTTTCTGCTTGGCTCTAATTGTCCACGCTAAACTGACGTTGGCTGTAAATGACCACGGTCCCTTACGTTATGGCAAGCTTCGGGGCCATGTCCTAGAGTCGTGGAGTTCTTCCATTGCTAGTACGGTACATTTCATTAAAGCGTGTTTACATTTTTTTTTTATATTACTTAATGTTGCAGGAGAATCCTGCACGATTGGACTGACTGGCGAGTTCCGTTTCAGAATTTTAGGAGCTCCATAATAAAACCTCCCCTAAATAATTTGCTCAACCATAATCCAACTGATGCCTGGCACACATGAGCGAGTGAAATATCGGTTCATGAGAAAGCTGCGTTGCTGCCACAGCAAGAAGAGCAGACTCAAAAAGCAGGGCTGGAAAGAACGCAGGGTGGAGGAGCGGTGGCGCAGTGGTTAGGGCACTGCGTTATTACATCCCCCCCCCCACCCCCCGCCGGCACCCAAGTTCGATTCCCGACCACGGCATTCATCATCAGCGAGCGATGAGATCTTCACCGAACAGCATTGACCAGCGTGGTGAAGTACGGTCAAACAAGCTCCCGACGACCAACACGGTGTCAGGAGACCCTCCTCGTCCGGCAGTGGATTGACAAAAAGGGTTGCGTGTTCAAAATAACAATCACAAAATAAAAAGAAAACGCAATCGAAAGCGTCGTCAAGCCAAGAAGAAGCCAATGAAGCGGAGAAGCCAGGGCAGCAGGGAAGGAGGTGTTTCTTTTAGTCGTATTTGGTGTCAACCTGCTTCCGAGAGATCTCGCAAAGAGCTGCTCAGCGCGCTCCTCTTCAGCACCTCGCTGGAAGCGTAGCTGTCGTCCAGACTCGCTCGCGGCACGCTGCCGTTGGCCGGCGGCTCCTTGACGGCGCCGGGACCCTGAGACGGCGGCGGCCGCACTATGCCCTTCTGCTTGTCCAGCTCAGCTGCAACAAAGACAAAGTTGCTCTTGCATAGCCGACGGAGACTGCAGCAGTGCGCACAGGGGCTTCAACACACACAAAGATCAAAGATCCCCCGTATAGGCTTAACAGACTGTAGGGGCAAGTGCTGTTAGCGAGCACCTATGAAGGCCGGAACGGTACACGAACGAGGGGGTGGGTGGCCAGCACCACGCCCGACCGCCTTTGTCTCCCCAGTGGCGATGTTTACACACCGCACCAGGTACTCATTTAAGGCTGAGTCGACCTAGGGGAGGCCCAGGACCGGTTCAGATAATCGTCACTGGTGTTAGCCGTGAGCGGGAATCGAACCCGGGTCGCCAGGTTCATAGCGCAGTGCGCTAACCGCTACACTACCGCTCCCCACACACACACACACGCACAAACACACACGTGCATACATAATCACGAGGACAAAAATTGCACCCTTTCCCATTCCGATGACGTACGCGTACGTCGTAAAATCTTCTTCCGATTCCGTTCCGATGACGTATTAAAATATAAAATACATTTATCGGTACGTCTTCCGACCTGAGGACATACTGAGGCTCCCATAAGGCCATGCGGGAGGGCGTGTGGCACAGTTTGGTGCTAGCTAACGTAGAGTGCTCCAGTTCTCTGCGGTGAGTGCAATGTCTTTAAAAACAAAGGCGCGATGCCTCTCTCAATGAAAATTAACGGTGAGTCGCTTGCGCGTTCTGAGTCTCAATTTGCAGACGCCTCGGAAACGGCGAAGGGTTAAGCACGGTGAAGATGTGGCGTTCACGTCATCGAGCACGAGGAGCTATGTTGCATAACAAACGAAGGTCACTCACACTCAATGCGGATCTTTTCCATTTCTTGCACCTCCGCGATCGATTCGCGGAGGTCATCGACAAACTTCTTGCGGTCGGTTGGGTTGGGAGCATTGAAAACCATCAGCACCTTGGTGTCAGCACCAGGGACGGCGGAGACAATTTTAATTCCGTTAGGGTAATCTGAAAAACAAATGATATTACAATAAAAAGACACATTTGGCATCCACGTCACTGGAAGCTATGAATGGATAGCTCCACATTCTATAAACACTGGTCAGTGCAGCAGACACTTAAAAGCAGAATGACAATTTGAGTTTATAAAGCATTTAAATGTCCAGACGCTGTAGAAAAATAGTGGGCATATTTGTTTCACAGAGAGAGGCAGATAGCCGGAGGTAGAATAGAAAAATAAAAGTTTGGAGCCTGAACTTACACAAGTGGCCAGGGAGTCAACAATACGGATAGATTGGGAAAATGTGTTCCAGACTATGGGTACAGCAGAGGAGAATGAGCGACGTCCCACTGAGCGAAAGTTATCTTGGGGGGCTTCGACAAAGGACCTTGACTGCTGGAACAGAAAGTGTGTGGAGGGGGATTAGAGAAAGGTAAGACGGGAGAGGTAGAAAAGTGTATGAAGCTGGGTAGAAGTGAGAAGTAGGCAGGGGTAAGCCCTGCCTATAGAGGATCTTCAAGACGGCGAGGGTAATCTTTAAATTGATCTGGGATTGAATTACCGTTACTTAAATGGCAATGTCACAATTGCCATCAGCGTTACTCACGTCTTGCCAAGATGCATTTCTGGCAGCTTGGCGCGGGAATGTCTGACCGAAGACGGTGTTCTGGGACGAGACACTTTAGTAATTGCTCGTAATTGTCGTGGCGTATGTCCGGCTCAACTCTGCTACACAGCGTCCATGCGTTTATCGTAAACAATGTCCCAGCACCTTTAAGGACCACGCACGTGATTAGAGAGATAATATACCCTCTGCATTTTATTGTGAGCCGGGGGAGAGTGTGATTGCTGGTCCATAGAACCTCCTGGTCTAGTTTCAATGAAAGATGCAAATACAGTCATTAAGTAAGGCATGCATAACGACTGGTGCTTATGCTGAGAGCTGTTTGGAATATCCAGATGAATGTGATCACGCTAGACGCACATTTAAAATTGCTCCGAATGAAAGTATGTGTGTGCGTATTGAATTATTCATACCAATTCGTTGAAGTTTTTCATCGGTGTATATATATTACCTGCTATGTCACGTGGATCAGAAACGTGGACGAAATTATTAGAACTCAATGTGAAAAGTGCGAAAATAAGCGTGGAGTCGGTGGACGTCTGGAATTACGTTGAGAGACAGGGACAGGAACGCGTGGATCAGAGAGCGTGCACGAGTAAGAGAGAAAGACACCACATCAACTTCAGGTAAGTGAGTTGCGCTCGAGCAGGACAGCCGAGAGAAGGGTCCACAGTCGGGTTTCGCGACGAATCAAATCACAGTTGCAAGTCGGTGTTGCAAATATAGCTTGAGTGGACATCGTTGGCAACTCGGCTGAGACCACCAACTCGCTACACTTGAGAATCGTTTTTTTTTATAATGGACGGCTGAGACCCATTTTCAAAACCAGGATCTCAGCAATGCCACCACAATGTCTTGCCTCCAATCCACCCAGACGCCTGATAAATGTCGTGCTCTTAAAAATTAAAACAATAGGGTAACGGCAGCCCAATTCAATGCACGATGCTCAGTAATTTCGTACGTTAGGAGAGTGTCTGCGTGAAGTTTGCTGGCTGGGACAAACAAATTATCCTTATGGTGGTACCCCGGGGTACAAAATAATAATAAAAATGGCCGAGGCAATACAATTTTTTTTCTGGGACACTATTTTTTCCAGGGGTGTACTTAACTCCGCGACTGGGGTACCAATCAACCCGAAATCGGTGCTTCTCCGCGATATCAAAACGCCAAACATTAGCATTAAAAAAATCCGTTATCGAATAATTCAACTTTGAATAGTGCATCGTGCACAGCTCGTCGAGATGAGTCGATTGCCGCATCGCCGACCATTAACAGACTAAAAATGACTACATCACGGACATTATACGAGACCCGGGGTACTATGGTACCCCGGGGTACCGCCATAAGGTTCATATAGCCAAGCGTGCTTTGCTGTAGAGAGACTCACACTGATTCTCAAAGAGGAGGACTTGCATCCCGTACAGAGAGAAGGATTGCCGGAAGCTGTAGGTCACTGAATTCTTCTTTTTCTGGAAGATTTTGGTCACCTGTGGGAGCACATTGGTGTCAGAAAACTACCACTGACTCTTTTTGTTGAAACATCATTCAAGAGCCAAAGCGTAGCACAAGAAACGAGCGGGAATGCCATGAATTAAGGAAAACAATGATTCCGCTTCCTTACATGCAAGTTATTTTTTGATGTGGTGTGAATTTCACCTGAAGTGCACACACGCGTTTTTGTTCAATCGCTGGATTATGGTTAGTCAATTGAACATGCAGTAGTAGGAGGCTTTATCCATAATTGTTGGGTTAGATCGCATAAATATAAATGTGTCGTTAAACCCGCCACCACCCGACACAGCCAATTAGTAAGGTTTGTCACGTAAACAGGAACATGCCAATTCGTTACTGGTTCAGCACACCGGTGTGTTGGAGAGTAAACTCACAACATTTACAATTCGTAATGATGAAGTGACGAATTGACATATTTTATTTACATGACAAACCTTACTACTTGGCTGTGTCGAGTGGTAGCGGGTATAACGACACATTAATAGTGACGCGATCTAACCTAAAAACCTATATTCTGGGTTGTGCTTGCTTGCCAAAAAACTCTACTGAAGCATCACAGAATTACATTTTTTCTCATTAGCAGCACTCTACCATTAAATTATTTAAAGAGAGACTCCTATCGGCCCCATGCCACGATTAACATTCGGGTTTCCTGTTTCCACCTGTCCTGGTTTTCCCAGGAGGCAGCTGTGCTAGGAAATCACGTGAGTTCTCCCAGCACGTTAAAGGTCCCAGTTTTTATCGGTTGCGCAATAGTTCACCACTCAAGGCAATCCAGTGCATTTACACGTAGCTCTCTCCCGTCTTCTGGGGATTGTGAGACATTCCTCTTATTCTTCCCATGATATGTCCTGGTTTTTTGTAATTTACAGGTGGCAACCCTGATTGATGTATCTGTGCCAAAGGATGATGATGTCTGAAGCAATTTAGTTATGCAATTCACTTTCATTGTATTCTTTACGGACAGCAGAACCCCTCTTAAGGACGCCAATTGGTTCCACGAAAACGGTCGTTAAGTGGTTTGGTCGTTAAGCGAGTAGATGTTTGCGCTTCAAAGAGCAGCAGACGCTGGACGTAAAAAATGCCCCAAAGCTCATGAATGGACATCACTGATTGGCCGAGGCCTTGTCAGGTCACTTTGGAGCGCGCCGATTGGCCGAAATTGGCGCCCGCATGCTCGTCGTAAGCCCGTCGTTAACAGGGTAATAATGGTCGGTAAGCAAACACGTTGGGCTCTATAGAGGCCCTTCGTTAAGCTATTAGTCGTTAATAGGGGTGGTCGTAAAGAGGGGATCGACTGTAGTTGTTAGAAACTATTATACGCAACACTATTGGCCCTGCATGACAAATTCGTCGAAAGTCTTCATGTGCGGCCGGAGAGGAATTTTCGAGAGTGACCGGGAGCTAGGACCACTTCGGCCCCACCGGCAGCGCGGCTCTCACCACGAGGAAGTCGTTGAAGAGGAAAATCTCCCGCTGGTGGAGGCCGAGTTTCTGCGGCCGGTTGGTGTCGGGCACCTCGAAAAGGCGACAGTAGCAGACCAGCCTACGATGGGGCAATGCCAAGACCTGCAACGCACGACACAGCGACATTGTTTTACGTAAGCCAAGGAAACCCTCTGCCTCGTGCATGCTGGGAATTACACCAAAAGAGGAACACACAGATCGGAGAAATAAACACAAATGAAAAATATCATAATTACCGTGAACAAGAGTAGAGAAGAACCCCTCTTAACGAGCACCCCTGTTAACGACGGACCTCCATAGAGACCAATGTGTAGTGTATAGTAGTGTAGTGTATAGTAGTGTAGTGTATAGTAGTGTAGTGCCTCCATAGGGCTTAGCAACCATTCCCCAACCATTCCCCTGTTAACGACGAGCTGTTGAAGGTACTGTACAGTAAATCTTAATTAATTCATTGATTATCCATGTTTCTTTTAATGTTATGTGTTTATAATGTTGTTAGTATGTTTATGATTTATTGATTATTATTATCAATTATATAATTGATTTATTTTCATTTATTATTATTTTATTTCTATTATTTATTTTTTCCTACGTGACTTTACCGAAAAAAACCTAAGAGTATGAATCCTTGCAGTCACGAAAGCTTCAAGTCTAGAAGTATGTGTGTATGTATTAATATCCATTGTTGGAATGGAGTCTGATGGGCGAGACTAGTGCGCTTGGCTACGTACGGTGCGAAAGACGTTCGACGTACATACAACGGAGCGGCAGTCAAAGGGAGAGGCCGACCTCGTCACGGGAAGTGAACGATGAGATAGGCTCACGTGTAGGGACAAATACGACTCAGTGGCAACGTAAGTAAGACCATGGGGAAATGAGAATGGGGTGGAAGGCCCTTCGTACAGCAATGGGCAGAGCAATGGCTGATGATGATGATAATGCAACTCATGCTGCTCCCGTTCCATTAATAAATCCCAACCCTCCCCCCCCATTTTCAATAACATACAATTTAAAACACACCGCGCATTAACCAATCAATGAAATAAATCATGCGTGAGTAAAATATGCAACATTTTGATCCAACGTAATTTAAAATCTGGCCAATGTAATTACTACTTGTGAATGCATAGAGGCCTCGTGTGGTCGAGAATGTCAGATCATATTATGCCTAAGCCCAAGAATTCTTAGCAATTACGTGGCATAATATTTTCTGCGTGCTCGGTAAATATAACTGGACGAGGGAAAACTGAATTGAGGGCTTCTGTAGGTCTGTTACTGAACGAATATTCTCTGATTAATCTCATACCATTTCCGAGGTCAGCCTAGGGAATGGTAGAAAATGCTAATTTCTCTTCAGCTATAAATCGCATTGTGATTTGGATCAAGCGATCTATGCCACATATGCCCTGTCCTGTAAGAATTGTAGAAATCTTCAAAGAAATTGGATGAAACATTTTGTTGTCCATCATCACACGAGCCGATAATTCTACTTTTTGCTGTGTCCTGGAAAAATCATGTCCATCAATCTGTTTCGTCTGTCCGTTTGTCCATTCATATCTGTCCGTTCAAGGACACTTCGTACATTTTCACAAAAACACCTTTAACCGTTCGATATGAGACTCATCGCAACAGCTTCCCAACACCAATGCCCAGATGTGCGTGGTTTGTAGGCAAGATTGCCGTAAAATACCACCCGAAAAAACGAAAAAGTGTTTAAATGAAAGAATGACAGGCACACGCACGTCACAACACGTAGACACAAGGGCGTACGCAGGTGTGCCAAATGCGTGTGTCCGATAAAAAAAATGGTAATGTTTTCACGATGCACGACGCATCGAATGGTACACACGTGAGAGTTATTACTATTGTAAGCCCACTGTTGGTCAAGTGTACGTTAATGTACTGTTGTGGTGAATGAAGCAAACAAAACTGTGCCAATGAGGCAGGAAAGAAGGGAAGAAATACAAACGAGATGGTAAAAATGAACCGAATGAAAATCGATTCCCGAATGAAATACCTCGTTTGTTAGTTGTCCAATATTCCTTAAGGACCCCGTGATCGTTCCCTTCAAAGTCGATGTTGTTGTCTTTGTTTTGTTGTTGTTGTTGTTGTTGATGTGCTCGCGCAGCACCACGGATCTCCCGTGTAAAATAGTCGGGACAAACTGGCTAAACGGGGCCATCATCATCATCATTCGCGTAACAAATCAAATTAACTTAAAGCATGACCCCGAATTTTCACAACGCATTGAATCAACGGGCAGGGGAAGGCTGGATTGTTGCATGCTGAGTTCGTACGTGCGCTTGCGTCTATTTATTCTGCACGGTTGAGTCCAAAAATCCAAACCTGAGTTTCCTTAATGGACTTGGGTGGGGGTGGGTGTGGGATGCTATCACGGGTGTAATGTTTAGCACACTGCATTTGAAATCCATGCCTGGCTTCAACCTCACAAATCGCCTGTGGGTTCGGTTGAACCGCTCCAGGTGTGACGGGAGGGGGGGTGTCAGCGTGTGTGTGCCGCTTCCGAACATCGATGGGGCGTACTGCGTGACAACCCCGCCGTGTGAATGCGCGGGAAGCCAGGAGACCGTGGACCATGCGTCAGGGCGTGCCGGACGGACTGGTTGTTGTTGTTGTTGCTGCTGCCCTGCACGTGCTGAAGGAGGCTGTCACGTGGCTCCGTGGCTACGTGGGGCTAATGTCCACCGACATATATACGTAAAACATTGTCAAAACCTTGATTAATTTGTCTTGCGTATTTGGCGCTCCAACTGGATGGCAAGTCACGTGCGAAAGCGCTCTCGAAAAAAACTTGAAATCCAAAGGTCAAGATTTCGATCGCCTGGTGCCACACAAAGCTGCGTCCACCAGGCAGTTTAAATGGGTATGCAACAGCGAGTCGATCGGAAAGGTCGCGTGAGGTGGCGTAACGTGTAGGGTGCTCCTACCCTTTCCAAAGATGCCTGGACAGCGTGGACAAGTAGGCAAAAAAACACCATCTACTCTCCAGAGTTCCTTGTATGTACGTTGAACATCTTTCGCACCGTACGCGGTCAACAGCGCTAATCGGAGGTGCAGGGGAAGGATAGCAAACTAAACACGAAACGCAGTTCGAAAGAAATGAGTTTTCAATCGAAATGTTTTAAAAGTGCATGACTCCAGTGGCTTCCTAATATCGGAAGGAAGAGCGTTCCAGACGGCCGCAGAGGCGCATCCGAAAGCGCGCGATGCGGTGACCGTTTTCAGCGGAGGCCATTCCGGCAGCAGTGGAGTGAGCAAGTGGTTACAAAGCTGCATGCACCTTTACGTTGACCCAACAGACAACATTACCGGTTTGTTCTTTTTTTTGCCACAAAATTCTATGGAAAAATGTTGGTCCCGACACCGCGCCCCAAACCCTCAGTTGTCCTGTGATCGGGGTGGAGCTCCGCGACAGAATCTGAAGACCCGTGCTGTGCGCCCCGCTGTGCGCGTGGAAATTTAATTCTGCGATGAAAAGCACGCTCCTTCGACCACCAACCCACACCCACTCCCCACCACCCCCTCTCTCGCCTCCCCCCCCCCACGCCTGGGATTATATAATCTAAAATTGGAGCCGGAATGCATTAGGAGTATCGCAGGGCCATTAGCGTATTGGTGAGGGGATTAAGTTGACTCGCGTGCAAAGGGGCTTAAATGCGCACACATTCGCGTGCACAAAAACTCATACGTGCGTATAATAATAATATACACGGAGACAGCCCTCTGGGCTAGGGTTATTAGCAAGATCCAGCACCATGCCGTGGCCACCTTTGCACGCAGCGCTACATATTCCCATGTAGTCGTGACTAGACTGTTGGGGCAAGTGCTGTTAGCGAGCACCTATTAAGGCCAGATTGGTGCATCGTGTCCCCCCCCTCCCCCAATTGCTGAGGTTTACACATCGCAACAGGCACTCATTTAAGGCTCAGTCGACCTAGGGGAGGCCCAGGACCATTTCAGATATGAATGTATACGCATACACGCAGCCATACACACAAAAGACAAGCAACAAAAACAACTGCCTGTTGCCACTAAGTGGCAGTGATATCAGAGCACGTTTGAGGCCACATGAAAAGCGGATGGCTCGCTGGCAGGTCATGGGGCAGACCCAGGTGTTATGGGTTAACTGATTGAGATGACCGACAGACACAAGCGCATACAAATACAAAGATTCCCCGTATAGCCTTAACAGACTCATGGCCAAGTGCTGTTAGCGAGCACCTATGATGAAGTCTGGCCCAGCACACGATGGCGTGGCTGACCAGCACCAGGCCCGGCCGCCTTTGTCTCCCTCGTGGCAATGTTTACGCATCCCACCAGGTACTCAATTTAGGCTGAGTTGACCCAGGGGAGGCCCCGGGCCGGGTCACTAAAAAGCCGTTGGTGTTGGCTGTGAGCAGGAATCAAACTCGGGTCGCCAGGTTCGCACATGCAGTCCTCTCACCGGCTTTTTGCCCACAATGGACTTCTCCACCTTGGCCACCTGTGACACGTGGTCCTCGTTGGTCTTGAGCTCCTTCTTGGAGATGCGATCGTAGATGCTGAGCAGCATCTCCCGTGGAATGTCCTTGCCATCATCCACGCCTGGACGTGCGCCGCCAGAACGATACAATTAGCACCCCTCAAAAGGTCGTCGGTTCGATGGTCGTTTTCGTACTCTCGAACTTAAACATGTGAGCATGCAGTGGCCCGTGTAAGGCTGCCGGCACAATGAATGTCGCACATTGGGTCAGATCTGATCAATATAGGTCCGGACGAGTTATTTTTTTACACAGTTGCTGAGCACAGGTCCAAAGGCCCAAGCTGTCAAGCGGCTAGCAACAAGCTGCACTATCAAAGTTGCCGTACATAACGATGAACACGTGTCTTGAATTGAGCAAGGTTATGAGAGCTATTTTGCAAAAGAGACAAAGGAATGTGGTCCTTTGGCAATGTCACGGCCGCCACAAAATGTCTGGGCATTCAGAAAACTGATTTCACCCCGACATTTATCTTATTTACATTCACTTTTACCGCCCACGATATTCAAATAAAGCTTGGAGTATCGTGGCACGAGGAATCCCTCTTCGGAGCTCTGCAGCTAGCAGAGCATCAGAGAATGACCCCGAAGGATGAGGTCACAATGAACTTATACGTATGTATGTTGAACTTCTTTCGCACCATACGTAGCCAACCCTGCTAATCGCAGGCCACCGCAAGAGCCCGTAATCCACGCAAGCGGCACACTTTTGATCGCCCCGTAAAGATTGCTCATCGCGCGTGAATCAAATCATCTTTCGTAGCGAGCAGGCTGAAGCCATCGACTCGCTAAACGCATGAACCCGGATTAATGCACGGGCGGCTGACATCCAGATTTGACCCCAGGATATCAGCGGTGCCGGCTCAGTCCTGCATCCCCGTCGAGCCACCCAGCCTCCTCTCAACAATGAGTTCTCACGAACAAAATGATGCATTTTGTTACACAATTTTGACGCGGCGTTTGTTTGCATACAAATACACAGTCACATGATTTTCAATATTTTTGCAAGATGCACATGTTTTTTTTTTCATTTAAGCAACATTTTAGTATTAGAACTTTGGAAGTTAAGTTATGACGAAGAGTTTTACTTCCAGGATATACGGTCTTTGTTATGTTTTTGTTGTGTTTCCTTTCTTCTAATATGTCCCCGATCGAACCATTTCGTTCCTGTCGACTCGCATATGGTTTGCGAGTTCATTGGAGCAATTGAATATAACAATTACACGTCGTACATTATTTAGCACTGGCAAAGTTAATTGTCTATATTTTATTACAAAACATTGAATAATAACTCCGCTAATTGCTGTGTGTGCAATTAAGCATTTTCAGTGTAAGAACCTTTTAACCGCAGCGTTTAAACTAACCCAAGTCTCGCTGTGACCCAAATTTCCGAGCAAGTATTGAAATTTAATAACATCCAATTATTGTTCCCGCGGTTATAAATGGCACGAACTGCAATGTTACAGAATTAGCACTTTACTCACATGGGCATTTATTAATGTGAAATCACAACTATTTTATCGTTCTACAATTACGCATGGGAACAGGACCTTCACAGTGCACTTACAAAGAAAACCAAATTAAACCTTGACTGGAAATCACCCCCCGCTGTTATCATGAAGGTCGCGTGGGTTTGACACCATATCATGGATACAATTACGTTCCCTAGAAAAATTGTATGTATGTTGAACTTCTTTCACATGGTACGTAGCCAACCCTGCTAATCGGAAATTGGGGGCAGGACAACAAACTAACCACAAAAAAGCAGTTCAAAAGAAATTCGTTTTCAATCTAGATTTAAAAGTGTATAGCTTCAGTGGATTCCTAATATCAGAAGGAAGAGCGTTCCAGATGGCATCTAAAGCGCATCTGAAAGCGGACGATGTGGTGGCCATCTTTCTTCGATGGCCAGCCAAAAGTTCTATGGCTAGCCAGAAAAACAAAAAATGCATCTGTTGGCGTGGAGCCGGGTGAAATTGGCGGCTCGCACCCTCATTTCCTGCGCTTTATTCTGGAGAGTTGTGTTCTCTTGCATCACAACGCGCGGCTTCAATGAATGTAACAGTCGTGACAGTCGAGGCCCATTGAGTCGGCACCATCGCGCCACTGCGTTTTGCCAAATTTTAAGTCTCATCGTGCGCTGGCACATGTCAATGCGCGCGGCCGTTTTGTCGATCCACTTCTGGATGCATGTCGTGGCGGTCGTCCATCTAAGTGCCATTCACAGGTGCTTTCCTCAATGCTGCTTAGATTCTGAGATATGACGAGAACATGGCCATGTGGGGTGATCTGAGTTAGAGGCCAAATCAGTGGCGGTGCACAACTGTCATCCTTAATTTGAAGGCAGAGGTTAGTGAATCACGTAGGTTTGTGAGGTTCCCAAACGTGTTGGGCTGTGACGTGGTCAGGCGATGGTAATGCATCAAGTGGGTTTGTTAACCCCTCGTGTATGCCAGTTTCCTCTGGCTAATCCATTCTCTCCCTGTGTACAATTTCAATTTGTAGAAATTACGCGATGCATTCCAAGTGTACAACCAAGCTAAGCGCGATTATTGTGCCGTCATCAGAGACCGGGCTGACACCATGGACTCACTCCATGACTTGAGACCCCGCTTGAAACTAATTTCTTTAGAACTGCTTTTTGCGTGTGAAAGAAGTACAGGACACATACGTGCATTCATACAGTGGGTCAGTTTATCGCAGCCGATTCACAGCCTCTGTGCATGCTTGGAATGAGGACCATCATGGGTGCATTTGTTTTACACCATTGGAACCTCATTTGCCAGTAAAAAATATGATAATAGTTCTTTTACCCTTTTATCTGGCAACAAAACTGACACTTGTTTTTTACAAGGAGCCATGTTTGCATAGACCACAATACCTGCAGTCATAATGCAAACAAAAAACATAACTCTGATAATGTATGCACTGTCCTTGAAGCTGATTGGTCCACACCCGAGACAGCTTTCCTTAGAGCCTAGTCTCACATGGTGTTGGACCAGATGACGCCAAAAGGCCAGTGCACACATTATCAGAGTTATGTTTTTTGTTTGCATTATGACTGCAGGTATTGTGGTCTATGCAAACATGACTCCTTGTAAAAAAAGGTGTCCGTTTTGTTGCCAGATAAAAGGGTAAAAAAACAATTATCATTCACGTGGAGTTTTTCATTTTATGTTTTAAACACTTTTGCTGTCAAAAGTATCTAATCTACTCCCGGATTCGAACACAGGATCTTGGCGGTGCCGGCTCGGCGCTCCGACTTCAGAGCCGTGAGGCCGGATCCGGCATTTACGAATCGTAACGAAACAGCTCTCCTCACCGCGGAGGTTCTTGATGAAGTCCTCGAGCTTCATCTTGCGTTCCGCCTTCACGTTGGGGCTGTAGCGGTCGGTGTTGAGCAAGATGATGGCGAAGGCGAGGATGAAGATGGTGTCCGGGTTGCGGAACTGCCGCAGCAGCACCGAGTTGCAGACGCAGTAGCGCTGGCTGCACACGGACACACGGCACACTCAGCAAAAACTCCACACTTGCGGAACCCCAACGGCTCAACTACGAGCCCCGGGGCATTAACTCTGAACCCTGGAGGTTTGACACGCACGCCGTTTGCTGCCCGGTGGTCGAGACTAGCAACAGAGAGGCGGCCGAGGGAGGGCACCTGCCTGACGTGGTCGTCCGCTGCTGGGTTTGGAGCATAAAATCAGTTCCAGTAACTCCGATTAATTGGCACGGTTTGCGACGTACGGTGCGAAAGAAGTTCAACATACGTGCATGAATAAACAATGATAATAATTTTCAGCCCTATGTCAGTCCACTGCTGGATGAAGGCCTTTCTATGATTCGTCAATCGTACATATGTGCATAGCAGGAGCGGGATGGGTTGTCCCATCAGCGCAAAACCGTGAGAGATAGCGACTGCTGGAGCAGCGGCGGATAAGATCGTGGCTGGCGATGATGAAATCTGCGGTGGAGTTGCTGAAGCAGCAATCGCTGGGGAACCACAAACAAGCTGGAACGCAGCCAGGAGGTGAGCCAGCGTGACCAACATTTGCCCAATCTCTGCAGTTCTCTGTATATAAAGATAATTTCAGTCAATGAGTGATTTGTTTATGCATGCGTGAGGAAAAGCGGAGCACCTGGAGAAAACCCACGCATTTTTAAGGGCCAACACTCTATCCCATACAAGCTCGATACCAGCTCTAACTCGCTTCGTTTATGAGATCTGATGAGATTGGGGGTGTGGGGGGGGGAATTCTGGGTGATTGGGTCACAGGCGCAGGTTAAAAACAACCCATTGTATTCCCAATTAAGGGGCTCATGAGAGATGGGATGCAAATGCAACATGGAAATGTATACCGAGTTCCAGTACAAGCGTGGAAGTGTAGACATGTTCACGGTGGAAGAGTAGACCAAACACCCTATGGATCTGCTCTCTTGGGGTGAACAAGCAATTTCAGGGCTGCCCCTTGACCTTTGTTTATCATTACACGCGGTTCGGCAAGATGTGTAATTTAATTTGAATGTTCAGTGTTTAATAGTTTATTGACCATACTTTTACATGTTATTTATTTGGCATTTGAGAATTCAATTTAATTATCCCAGATAGACTGTAAGCTACTGCGCCATCGTGCCTGGGACTTTACACCCAACACAATGCACAACTATGTGACCAATGGCTCAGAGAGATATCAGCTTATGGAGTCGTGATGTCGAATGGAATTAAGGTAAATACTGTAAATCCTTCCTCCCACAAAATAAAAATTAGATGACCCACATTCATATCCCACAAATGGCAAAGCTACTGCAGAGCCTCTATGTGCGTTACTGCACGCGGCATCAGTCCTTGTTCTGCAGAGGTAGTTTAGTCATTCACCATTCCAATTTTATCAGCAATAAAGCACACACAGAGACAAAAATTTAAATGTTTTTTTTTCTTCTTCTGTCAGTTTACTCTGCTGCCGTGGTGCAATCGGTTCATACGCGCGCCGCGCTTTGAACCCAGTGACCCGAGTTCGATTCTCAGCCGCAGCTAACAGCAGTGGCGAGTGATATCCTACCCACTCCTCCTACCCACTCTATAACAACCCCACTGACCAGCACGGTGGAGTATGGTAACAACATTAAATGCCGTTGGCTACACGGTATTCGGAGGCCTTCATCCAGCAGCGGACAATAATTACACTTCGATTTAAAGCTTTCGTGACTGCAGGGATTCATATAATTATTTTTCGTGGTTCTTTCGGTAAAGTCACGTAGAAGGGGAAAAAAGTGTGTTTTATTTTTATTATTTTATTATAAAATTATGTTGTATTTTTATTATTTTATTATTTCCCTTCTACATGACTTTACCGAAAGAACCACGAATAATAATACTGGTCAACAAAAAAAAAAAAAAATTTCTGGCCTGGACTTTTGCAGCTGTTTTAGACTAATTTCAGGGTGCTGATTCCAAATCTGATCTCAGATTTGCTCTATCACATCTCATTTTATGCTATCGGCATACCCCATTTTCATTGATTTTACCCGAAATAAACTGTCACTTATGATTGCAAGTTGTTGCGAGTCAGTGACTGCTTTAGTGTTAAAATATGGTGCTGTATTTTTAGGATGGTGTGTTTATAATATCATTTTATGTAGATATCCAAATTTATTTAATATTTTTCTTCTGCAGTTTTTATTGAAAATGCAATATTTTATATCTCAAAAACCTGATGTGATAGAGAAAAACTGATGCCAGATTTGGAATCAGCACCCCAAAATTACCTTCAAACCGTTGGAATACCTTATGCCAGAAAAAGTGTGTTGACCAGTGTAATTACACTATATCACATTCATCATCAGACCGCCGTCATGGTACTGTTGGTGAGCACCGATGAAAACCAACAAGCCACGACTATCTATTAAGTCATCGTGTAATGGAAAGCAATTTCCGACGAAATGAACGATAATTAATTGCGCATTAACGTTAATGATAACATCGGATAAAATCACAATCTTCATTAAAGAAAAAAAATAGGGTACAGTGTATATGCACCACAAAAGTGAGGACCCGCAAGGTCAATGGCTTGGTGGTAATTTAGAATGACTATACTACACGTATGCACGTGTGTGTACATTTATTTGTATGAATACGTGATGCGTTTTCATTTTCTGTTTATATGCTCTACATGACCTGTATACATTAATGACAGCATGTATTTGTATCGCGCTGTATTAACACATATACGTGAGAAATATGTTGAACCATTACAGTTTAGTCAAATAACTTGAATTCAACATAGAATGTGAAAACCGAAGGGCAAAAATATGCACATTGAAGATAAATATCCCCCCATCTAGCATGCGGACTTTTGGGGCAAGTGCTGTTAGCAAGCACCTATTGAGGACTGAACAGTGTACAATAGAGCGTGGTGTGGTCAGCACCACAGCGGGCTGTCTTTATTTCCCCAGTGCTGATGTTTACATATCACACCAGGTACTCATTCATGGCTGAGTCGACCTAGAGGAGGCACAGAACACGAGACGAGACTCCGTTTGCCACTGATGTTAGCCATACCCAGGTATCAAACTCAGTTAGCTGAGTTCACAGCATAGTGCGACCATGTCATACACACCAAAGACAAAGATCCCCGTATAGCCTAACAAGACTGTCGAGGAAAGTGGTGTAAGTGAGCACCTATGAAGGCCGGCACGGTACACAAGGGGGTCGGTGGCCAACACCACGCCCGACTGCCTTAGTCTTCCCAGTGGCGATGTTTTTACACACCGCACCAGGTACTCATTTGAGGTTGAGTCGAGCTAGTGGAGGCCCATGACCGGTTCAGATAATCATAAGCGGTGTTGGCCGTGAGTGGGAATGGAACTCGGGTCACCGGCTTCGTAGCACAGCGCGCTAACCGCTACACCACCGCTCCCCACACACGTGTAATACTGTGCACTCAAGAGACAATTACAATACCACGTGTAATAATTATTAATGTGATTCGTGGACCAATGGCAATGCGTGCACATTTGAAAAGGCGAGGACATCACGCGGTGTTCGCAGCCCACGCTTTGCACTCACAAAGGGTCAAATCCGACGCAGTACTATTGACGTCATGACCAAATCCGTCCAGTCGTGTTCTGAGGGCACTCGCACGGCGTTATGCAACCGCGAATGCAGGCTGGTGGCTTGCCACTCCCATTGCCGTCGGCCCATGTAATGCTATGTGAAGCCTCTCTGTGCAATGCATGAGTTGAAAAAAAAACCCATAAAATCTCTTAAGCTAGGCTAATCTTACACTAAAGCCTTTTAATTTTACAAGGAAATCACGTGATGTTTTTTTTTCTTCCTGTAAAACCCATTCACCTTTTAGTCATAGAGTGAATAAATAACTATCATGTCCCAAAGGTGTACATTTGACTGCCGCGTATGCTACGGATGGGAATTATGTTTCAAAACTGGACTTGTGCAAGACGTGGGTAAATTGTGACTAAAGGTGTCATGAAGTTAACCCCAGGATTCGTGCATTATTTACTGGTAATTGTTTTTTTTGGGTGGGGGGGGGGGAATTAAAATATTAATTCATAAAGTTACGGCAATTTGACGTTTCCCCTCAAGTGCAAAGTCAGCAATGCTGAAGGAGGAGAAAAGGAAAGTCATTCAACGGACTGTGAGGAGGTCTCAACCAGGGCAGATTTCTAGAAAACAACACGCCACCAACCTCGTGAAAAAAAAACAATTTTTTTGGACAATCCTAAAATGTAAACCTATGTTCCACCAGTCTCTGTGGTGAGAGAGGCATGTTTTAGTAATGGTCATGTTCTTTCGTAAAATTAATCATGTTATTTATATAGATACAGTACTACTGCAGTGTCCTGCATATCAACTTCCAACAATGTAATTACCAGGCATGTAATGTTGCACAGATTTAAATCTTGACTTGAAGCTTTCGTGACTGCAGGAATTCATATGTGTTCTTTTGTTATTCTCTTTGAACCTATCTACGTGACTTTACCGAAAGACCCAAGAATTTGCACAGATTTATTTCTGAAAATTGATTCTCACCCGCATGATGCATGAATTGTGCGTGCGGGAAACTAACTGTGATGGTTTGCACAAATTTGACGAATAGTCTATGCTCGTGTTAATCTTGGGACATGGAAGTGAGAACATATTGCAGTTGAGTCGAAACGAATGAGGAGCAACAAAAATAATAATAAATTCGCAAATCGAATCATAAGCCAGCATTGTGACAAATCTTAACATTTTCTCGGAGATGAATAGTTACATGCCTCATGTTTACCAGTCATTAATTGTGTTCGTGCAATGGAGTGTATCCACTAAGACTGAGATACGACAAAGCATCAAAACAAAGTGATTATATAAAACTGGGTCATTGGCAACAGAAGAGTTATGGCCAGCACTTGCATTGTACAGTATGAACTTTAGGGATGTTGCAAAGTAGATTAAAAATTTGTCACAGACTGCGTAGATTAGCTTACCAGTGATCACACTTTGTCCAATGTCCAAAGATTTGGAAATAATCTGTGTATACGAACATGAACCAATTGCATTTTCCCGTTCAAAGTGTGAAAAATGATGGCACAGTCATTTAATGTGCTCGTTCATCGTTTGTACGTTCAGAGGCTAAACAGAGGCCAAAGCACATTCGTAAAATTCATCACAAATAACCGGACGCATTTCGTGCTGCATGTAGAGAAGGCTATGGAGGAGGGAATAACCACCGCTTGACATGCTGAGTACTCAATATGTTGTCTGTTTGGGATACTGCCACAGTGTAAAGGTCAGCACATTGGGCTTGCAATGCAGAGGTCACTGGTTCGATTTCGTTTCCTGGTGCGCGGTTCTTAAATCTCCCCACACCTCTGTCTACCCGACAGTATTAATGGATACAGGCTGGCAGAATCGTGTGTGGTGGGGTAAAGTGTGGGTACTTGCATCCCGTTTCAAGACGTCCGGCCAAAATACCTTTTCGGGGGGCTCACTAGGGTCCCCACTAGTGGCAGATGTTGTGTAAGCAGTGGCGTGAGTATAGCAATTGGAGGGTTGTGACTTAAACACGTTGCCATCATCGCCCTAATTTTAGGGGGGAAAAAATATATATATATCGATGGGAAGAAACGTAACATTATTTGTATGCTTAGTAGTAATAATAATTCCCTTTTATTTAGACCAGGAAAGCATCACTGAGTCTAAAGACATTTTTTTCAAGAGGGCTCTGCATCGTGAGTAATTATTTTAATGGTTGTTTGACTTCGTGGAAGGAAACCACACACACGAGAGGGTGACACCCAATATCTCTGGAGTAGGAGGCACTCTGTTTATTAACACGGCCTGACAACACTTTGTAACTGCGGTTCCCAGCCAGGACAGCTGGTAGACTGCCTGACTGACGACGCCGAGATGGTGAAGATGGAGATGATGGTGAAGACTCCAGCAGCACGACAAGATCCCGCTCCAGACGACAGCCCCGAGGTCCCCTCCCCCCGGTTGCCCCTCTTATACTGTCAGCGTGGCCTGGCGCCGCCCCCGGCTACGCCCCCTTCTGGAACCTACTAGCGGGTTCTCGATGTGCCCTTTCCGTGACCTTTACCCTAGATCCCCCTCTGGTCTATCACGTGGCCTACTGTCAGTCAGGGCTGCTGTAAGCTGCAGATGCCCTTCCCTGCTAGCAGCCATCGCTATGCTGCTACGTGACCAATTCTATGGCGCTACATATGTATGGAGAGCTTATTTTGCACCGTACATAGCCAAGCGCGCTAATCGGAGGTGCAGGGGAAGGACAACATACTAATTACAAAAAGCAGTTCGAATCAAAACGTTTTCAATCTAGATTTAAAAGTGCATAGCTCCAGTGGCTTCCTAATATCGGAAAGAAGAAGGTTACAGACAGACGCAGAAGCACATTTGAAAGCGCATGATGCAGTGACCGTCTATGATGGTTAGCCAAGAGTCAATTTGTGTGCTGCCGCATCATAGCCAAAACCAAAAACACCCAGGTATTGCCAGGCAGTCTCCCATCCAAGTACAAAGAGGATCAAAGCCTGCTTTAGCTTCTGTGGTCTGACAAAATTTGGCGCACTTTAAGGGTGATTTGGTAATCGGGATTTAATTGAAACTTACTTTTCTTTTTTTACAAAAGCATATTTTTCACAGCATCACATTTCACATGGCCCACAGCCACATGAGGCCCACCACTTTCAAACTAGAGGAAAACATTTTTGACCAACGCTGATGTTACTCTCATTTTGCAATGCCCAAAGCACTTCTGTCAATGCGACTACCTTTTTTGCTATGACCATGAGGTATGTGTCGTGTGCGCGTGTCGGGTCGTTAATCTGTGCTCCCCACAAAAAGGTATGTGAAAGCCCTGGGTAGAAAAAGGGTCCCCCCCCAGTCCTGGTTTACATGTTAGATAAAACTGATGAACAGCTGATGAACGGCTTTGGTGAATATCTCACCTGAAGGCTTCAATCATCCTCTCCACCTTCTGGGCCTCACCCTGGACTCGAACCTGTCCCTGGAACTTCCGTAGGGCCTCATCAATATCCATTCCCGCAAAATCCATCTCCTCCACCACGCAGCTGAACGGACAAAGAGCCGGCGTCAAAAAAAGAGCGGTTGGTTAGGAACGATCTCGAGAGAGTGCGGGGAATGACACCTCAACATATGAGGCGGGAACAAACGCATCACTGAAAGTAATCTGCACTTTACCAGGCACTTGTGCATCTCAACATGTCAGTATAGGGGTAGGCATGGAATGATTCACACTGCCAGCGATTGGATGGATTGAAATGTAATTCAGGGTCGCGTTTGTTTTGTCACGTGTTTACCATCTCACTTGTATCGTTTTTTGGGGCTCTTGTTCCGTCTCGTTTGAACAGTTTTTATTCCGCACTACGATGTTAGCCGTGGCCAGGAATCAAATTCAGGTTATCAGATTCAAAGTGCAATGCGCGAACCACTGAACCAATACTCCACCCCTATAGGAATGGAATAGAGTACAGGCTGGATATAAGCACACCTCTCATATAAGCAACACATTTTTATATTACACTAGTAGGGGGGGGGGGGGAGAAGGCAAAAGGCAACTTCGGATATAATCACACATGGACTTGGCTTCCAGACGGTTTGATTAAGTGCAGATTTGACTGTCGTTGAATATAATTTGCATACGATTTGCACACATCGCAAAATAATCAATTCTCACACACACACACGACTCAACGCTTGTATCACGAAAAGCAAATCAAATCTAATCGAGGAATCGATGCTACATACTTTAACATTTTTTTTATTTTAGCAGGTAAGGCCCACTGAGCTATATAGCTCTTTTTCAGAAGCGACCTGGCAACAAATGATATCACGTGGAAATTTAAAGCAGCCGAATACTCTAAACGCATGTTTCGAAAGTTGGAGGGAAAAACCGGAAGACCCAGAGAAAAATCCACGTGACCACGGAGAGATCATGCAAACTCCAAATATACAGGCATCGTCAGGGCCGGGATCGAACCCAGGAACTCCTGCATACCACGCGAGCCAGTTTGCATCTCGCCACCGCGGTGCCCGCTAGGCACCATCGCAGGCCTGATGATCGAAGGAGAGATGCATTGCCATGTGTGCATGCCTCACAAGAAGAAGAAGAAGAAGTCTTACTCGAGGACGTCCCGGTTAAACTGCTTTTGGCGGTTGCCGAGAAAGTCTCCGATCATCTGCCGACTGAGGCCCTTCCTCTGCAGCAGGAACTGGGCGACTCCGTACGGTGTGTCGGGGATAAACCCACGCTCCATCAGGAACTGGAGGCCCTTCTCCGCCTTTCTGCAGAGAGAGACACGCACGCATGCGCGCGTGGAGACAGAATGTAAAGCTTCGGAAACAAGCGGCGGGAAAATATGAGCGCGCCTCTCAATGCAATCGTACGCTGCAATTCGGATTTATTCAGCGCGCGTTGCAGCCGCGTCTCGAGACGCCGTGCCGTCGCAGCCGTAGAAAATTGGGAGGCATGAACAACGGACAGATTGTTTTTCAGCCTCGCATGGGCAAACGTGATTGCAATTGCTTGGGACAAAAATATATACGGGTACGTGCTGAAAAAAAACCCCGAAAACTAACCAAAACCCATTTGACAAGGATGAAGGCCTCCCCATCCCATGTTGTTTATGGAGATTGTTTGACCATATTTTATCAAAACGGTCAGTGCGGGAGGGATGTTAGGTGCGTAGCCGTGGCCGGGAATCGAACTCAGCTCGCCGAGTTCATAGCACAGCGCGCAAACATCTGCGCCACCACTCCGTCCCTCTCCCAGCATAAAAAAAAGCTTTCATAAAGGCTAGATCAATAAAAAGGCCACGATTCTTCCACAAGCTCGGAGGCGGGGCCGCACGCGAGGGGCGATCGACCACGCACTTGTTGAAAAGGTTGAGCCCGATGCGGTAGAGGCGCTTGCGGATGACGTCGTTGGTGAAGGCGGGCGAGTCCCAGCTGTTGCACGTCTCCTTGTGGTAGCTCGGCTTGCTGTGCACCGTGTCGCGCAGGCTGTCCCGCGACGACTCCGAGCTGCAGTTCACCGTGTCGTTCGAGTTGGACGTACTATTCACGCTGTCGTTGTCTCCGTCCGAGGCGTCCGACTCCGACTTCGGGGGCCGGCCTGCGCCGCTCCCTCCCGCTCCCACCCCGCCCCCTCCGCCTCCGTTGATGCCCAGGTGCCCGTCGAGCCTCCCCCCACCGGCCCTGCCCAGCAGCGCGGGATGCCCACGGCCCGAGACCGCCCGCTTGGCCACCCTGTGGCCCACCGAGGGGTCCGCCGCCACCTCCGCGGCTTGCTCGACCGTCAGGAGCGGCGGCTGTCCGCACGGCTTGGCCGGGTCGCGGCAATCGGGACAGGACACGCGCCGCTGGTTGTCCGTCGGGACAAAGAGCCTCCCGCCGCCGCCGCCGCCGCCGCCACCATCACCGCCGCCGTCGTCGCGCTCCGAGGTGCAGCGGACGAGGTCGCAGTAGGCCCTCGTTTCCTGGCCGCCCGGCGGCTGGAGGAGCCCGGCGGCCTCCCCGCCGACGCCCGACTCGTCGTCGATGTACAGCGTCACGGCGTCGTAGGGCGACGGCGGCGGGTAGACGATGGTGCCCAGCTCGTCGCCGCTCAGCATCCGTCCGCCGCCGCCGGCCATCCTCTGCGTCGCGGGATCGAGGACCCCGCCGTACTCGCCCCGGGCCGCGCCGTCCGCCTCCGAGCCCCGGCCGCCGAGCAGCGCGTCGTCGATGGTCTCGGCCAGGGAGCGCACCTGCTTGGAGAAGGCGCTCTCCAGGTCCGTGATGCCTTCTGCAAAGTCGCCGGCGGCGCCCGGGGGCATGGCGTGCGCCAAGCCGGGATCCGTCATCCCCTTGCTGCTGTAGAGGGGCGGGCGCATCCGGTCGTGGTGGCACGGCGGCGGCAGGGAGCGGTCGGGGACCTCGTAGGGAATCTGCGAGTGCACGCCGCCCAGCGCGATGCGGCGCGGGAGGCGGCTCTCCGAGATGGAGCTGCGCAGACGCTCAAAGTTCCGGTTCATCTGGTACTGCCGGTACGCGGCCTGGATGGTGCAGGCAGCGCGGTGGGTCGCGAACCGCCCGCCGTATTTCCGCTCCAGCATTTCCACCTGCCGGAAGCGGAGAGGGACGATCGGTCGCCGTGGAGTTACGACGCGCGGCACCGTTAATGAAGCGTTTGTTTCGACGTCTCACTTAAAAAACAAAACGGAAACGGTCAGCTGGGTTGACAAACGCTGTAGTTTGCACAAACACAAACGCATGAAAGCAATTTTCAAGTTCAGTTTCAGCGTCTAATTAGGAGTGCAATGTGCAATGCTGCAGCAACATCACTCTGCTGCTGTTAGCTGCGAGCAGGAATCGAACTCAGGTGGCTGGGTTCATTGATCAGTGCGATGACCACTGCGCAATCAATTCGCCACTTCTTAACAATATTTACTCACATTTTTGCACTTTTTTATGTAATTAAACAGTGTACGTTATTTTGCAAGTAGTGTGAATGTTAACACAGTCCATTAATTTAGTTGACTGCCATATGATGTATTTTCAAACAATATCTGATTTCACGCGAGTGGTTATAATCCGTAGGGGTATCGAATTATTGCGGGGGTCGGCCAAAGTCTTTTTTTCATACAATTCTTTTTATCAATTTAATTGGCAGGCCAGGTTTATTTGATGTCACTGAAATAAAATACCAACGCAACGGATGTGGCTTCGTTGAGCAAGAAAAAAAAGGCGCACGTTAATGGCAGAGGAGAACCGAAAGGGTAAAGTGACATCTGAAAAGGCCACAGTGCTTCGGCGATGCAAACTCGTCACGGTCACAAATGAACAGTACTAAAACGTCTTCCCCTTCGAGAGGACTCAAATGTACAAAAGAAATGTAACCAAAGGCTGGCAACTGTTGTTATATACATTTTAAAAAATTACCGTTTCAAGAGGGTTTGTACAAATTTACTTAAATCCACCATATGTTGCCCTCAATCGGTCCATACCCATAGCTAAAAACAAAATCCAATTTCCACGTTTTAACGTTCTTGTGTCACCCAACAAATCTGGCCACCGTTTCACCGATTTAGGGCTTCGTAATCCCTGCATACGATGAGCGGTTCGGTCAGAATTCATTCATCGCTCTCCCGCGGGACGTTTTCAGCGCACTCGGCCAGTGGTGCGGCATTGCCATCATCCCGAGGGTTTGACCTTTGCCCTGCTAGCACAGGACTTGGCCGAGGCGTATTCTCCCCAGCTGATCGCCAGGCTGGCAGAGCATGAAAGCCACGGCCTCTCAGGAACCGCGCGACCGCCAGCTTACACATGCACGTAGACGCACAGCCCGATTGTCAATCAACTGCTGCCCGTAACTACCACAACCCATGCAACTACTATTCATGTGTGTCCCTGCTTAGCTTCCGAGGTCTGATGGGATCAGGTGCATTCTGGGTGATTTGGTCATAGGCGTGGCTGCCAAAACATGAATACATGCAAGCTACTGTCATTGATTGATTTGCTCAGACACAATGAGAAATTCCGAAATCACCAATCCTTTGGCATTACTGGTGTGACTAGCCTTGTACCGTGGATTCCACCAGATCTACAATGTAACCGGTGTAAAGTAAAATGAACAAAACTATCACAATGCTACAGCATTGCGCCTTTACCATTGTCAAGCACCAGACATATAATATCCCATGAGTGAAAAATATTTAAATTAGCAGGTAAAGCCTAATGAGCTTTAAGCTCTTTTTTCAGATGCAACCTGGCTACAAATTATAGCTCAACGAATTGGCTTGTGATGTGGAAAGTTATCGCAGTCAAATTATCTAAACACATGTTTCTAAATGTGCAGGGAAAAACCGGAGGACCCGGAGAAAAATCCACGTGACCACGGCGAGAGAGACACACAAACTCCAAATACACAGCAGCAGGCGTCAGGGTCGGGATCGAACCCACGACCTTCCGTACACCAGGCGAGAGAAATAACATCTCGCCACCATGGGCTGCGGGCCCCTCAAGCCCCCTGCGACAACCTGGCCCTGGCGACCGCGTGTCTCTGCGCAAGACGCGGTCATCGTAGGAGTGGCCGCCGCAGACGCGGCCACCGCGCCGCCGCTCGTCACCTGCTTGTCCTGCAGGTCCGCCGACAGCTCGTAGGCCCCGGCGTGGTTGCGCGACCTCTTCACCGTCTCCTCGTCCGCCTGCGTCCGCAGCAGGGAGCTTCCGCGCTGCAGCTTCAGCTTCTGCGACTTGGCCGGAGCCAGCGAGGACGAGGCGCTGGACCCGGCCGCCGCCGCCACCGCCACGCCGCTCCAGAAGCCGCGGGGGCAGCGGCTGCCCCGCTGCTGCGGGCCCGTGGGGTCCTGCAGGAAGGCTTGGCGGGCGCCCTCTGCGGAGGTCCGCACATCCGTCTCGCTCTCCACACTGTGGGGGTTGGGGGCGGGGGAGGCCGTGGCGGGGGCGGGGGAGCGGTCAATTTGTAAAAGTTCCACAGGCTGAGTGTCATTTCTATTCCATGTCAACAAACCCGCTTAGAATGATGATGTTGGTGGTGCTGATGATGACGGTTCTTCATGCGGTGGCGGGCAGCGATGTCTCTGTCTAGACACAAGCTATGTTGAGAGCGAGACTGGAGGTGGTATGCCGGCGGTGGTAACAGCCGAATGAAACAAATTAAAGAGAACAAGGCAAAACATACGAGACAGACAATACCAATGTTATCATACAAAGACATTAAAAAATTCTAAATCTTTGAATTGAATCACAAGTCAAATTCGCCACAATTCTTCAAATCACCAAAGGAGGGTTGAGTTGAATTATTATAAGCGTAAAAATTAAGAAAATGTTGCCGTGTATTTACCCAATAACAAGCATAGTTTCAATTAAATTTTCAACCACTTCTCGAGGAGTCTCTGATGGCTTTGGATGTAACACTCAGGCCGATGCGTGCAATGGCGATAACAAAGGCCCTTTGTAAACACACTGGCTGTTGAAAATTATCTCCCGATTTGATTATCACATCCGCTCTCAAAACCCACCACAGCAGGAGCCCGAGCCCAGCCACCGTGGCTCTCCTGCACTACAGCAAATCGCTCGAGGTCTCGTCGTCAACTTTATGGAGCCGTTCCCCAACGGCTTCCTTCCGTTGCGCCATCGCCGATTCGTCGCGGAGAGTTTGTCACGGAGCGCGACAGGGCGCGAGAGCCCCTTCCCGGCGCGCGCCGCATGCGGGAACGCACCGGTCAGTGTCTCAGCTGATTGTGAACTCACGACACGTAGCGCGGTCGCGTAGCAGGCGCAGGAGCAGTCGGCCCCAGCACCGCCCCGGCGATTCGACGGAATGTCAAAGATACGGGGCTCGCCATTCGATCCGAAAACGTTTTCTTTTTTCTTCGGCTTCACTTGCACCACCTTGTTTGTGTCGTCTGCCTGCATTGTGCTGATTCGTGTGTTGCACGTCATTGAATTGTCTCGTCGCCTATCGTCCCATTAATTTCTGCTCTTTGGGTTCCTTTGCTTTGTGTGCCACAATAGTATTGGCGGTCTCCTATATTCCATCTAATGTGTTTCGTCTAATCTGTGGTCTATGTGTCACAGTTATACCTTGTTGCTTGTCCATCGATCTCATTTGCTTATTGTGTTTCATTAGCATTGCCTGTTGGGTTCGCACTGTCAGTCTCGTCCGTCGTCTTTCTTTAACAATATTTACTGGACACGTGTGAAAAAAAGAGCTTCATAGCTCATCGGATTCCTCCACTATAAATATTCTGATGTCATTCTTGCGTGTGTCCCGTCTCCTTTGCAGTTTGTCTCCTTCCCATCGCCCATCTCATTTCCTCCTGCCATTGTCTATTTTTTCTAGTTTCTTTCCTTAGCCCCCAAACACAACGGCACATATTTCGCACGAATCATAAACGATCGATCCTTGCACGCACGATTCCATACAAGCATTGCGAGCGTTAAGAATCAATATTAATTGATGATCGAACGCATCATTACATGCCTGGTCACGTACAACTACACACAACACCGCACATGCTCAAAGCGTGCATCACGCGGCAGACGCGGCGAAGCGCTGTGAATTACTTTATTTAATTCTGCACTCGAGTAGACATACTCGTACGGCCCTATGTCAAGCTACCGCTGGAGGAAGGCATCCCCAGACTGCGTCGGCTGTGGGGGTTATTTGACTATACTTCACCACGCTGGTCAGTGAGGGGGGGGTTGATGAAAAGGGGAAGGGAGCGAAAGGTGAGGTTCCCAGGATCGGTTCAGATTTCACTCGCCGCTGATGTTTGCCGTGGCCTGGAATTAGAGTCACGTCAGGCTGACAGCACAATAGCGTGGCTAACCACTCTCAAATATTTAATGTTAAATATAATTAAATGAACAAGCCGTTGTAAACGAGAAGAAACCGCCCCAACGACAAATACGAGGACACTGAAAGGTCGACATTGATGGGACATTTTTTTTTTGGAATGGCATTTTTCAATATTTACTCTGGTTTCTTAAAATACAATGGCAATAGCATCCCAAGCAGCGTTCCTTGCCCTCTAACCTTCCTGTTTACAAAACAATCGCTCGCCAAACGGTGAACGAGTCACCGTTTCTTGCCCATTTGCCCCCGAACTCACGGTTCACATATTTTTTGCACCACCAAAAAAAAGTGGCAAAGGAGCTATTTGCATGTCAAAGAAAAAATAAATAAGCCAATCATTGAAAAAAAACACAAAGACGGGCGCGCGGGTTTTATGTAATTTTTCCATCGAGCGTTCATCTTGAGAGTAAATGTCATCGTCGCACGGCGGTGGCAGCCGCCGCGTGAGGAAAGGGGAAGGAGCCGTCACAAATTTGACGGAGAGCCACAAGTTCCCTGACATTCTCAAACAACTTCGTCACCTCTCGTGGCCCCTGTCTCTCGCTGCGTTGAGTCACGTGCTTATAGGCTGGGAATGAGGGCCTCCCCACTCCATGCGGGTCATGGGAGTTTATTTAACCATACTTTAACCACGCTGGTGAGTGTCGGTTGGTGAAGGTGGAGAGCATAGCCTTGGGAGCATAGAAGCAGAGTAATAACACCGCATGGGTATTTGGGGTTGTGCTGTACAACTTTTAACATTTTTGTGGGAGCATCTTCAGAAACTGGCCGTTCAGTTCCTGAAGAATCTCCCAGCGCGTAAAACGAAACGTCGGACATCATACCGAACGACACGCGGTGCAACCCAAAAATCAAAGCGGAGAGAGTATGATGTTTAACACGTAGGCTATCGCGACCAATATCATCAATAATTCAGTTTTTTTTGGGTTAGATCGTGTAAATATATAAATGTGTTGTTAAACACGCCACCACCTGTCACAGCCAATTAGTGTTCTGTTTACGTGACAAACTTTACTAATTGGCTGTGTCGGGTGGTGGCGGGTTTAATGACACATTTATACATTTACGCGATCTAACCCCAAAAAAAACCTGTATTATAGTATGTGTTACGCTGAACTTCTCACGCACCGTACGTAGCCAACCATGCTAATCGGAGGAAGAACAACAAACGAAACGCTAAATAAGTAAATATACGGTACAACAATGGATGTTTCTGCACAGCCCTCTGCTGCAGTTGGGGGAGTGGGGGGGGTGAAATCGCTATTCTGGCTCCAGAATAGCGATTTGTCGAGTGTGTTCTGGGTGATTTGAACAACAGGCAGAGTTGTTGGGGGCAACAACTCGCATAATGCTGCAGCAGCAGCAGTAGCAGCATTTGAAGATGGGATGTTTGTCGATCACGCTGAGATCATCATTTGCGGCAAGATTCCCTCTTGCGGGCGAAAGGTTTTTTTTGGCTGTTGTAAAAGTGACCAAATGGGAGTAATTGAAAATGAACGAAAAATAAGCAACGATGAAAACAGAGAGCGGTCGTGTGCCGCTCTCACGATGCGGCAGATGAAGCGACGATGGACGGAGGAGCATTTGTCTTGTTATCCTTTCAATTACAGTCGCTGCGCGGCAGAGTTTGTATTTCATCTCACTCTCCGGTGACACTGTGTGATGCGAAACGCCACAATACACATTGTGGGTTTTTTTTTTATCGATGGCGAACAACTAAAGCAAACCTAGGCTAAAAATACACACCCGACTATGCACACATTTCAGATGTCGCTGTTTTTTTTATATTTATTTCAGCATTTCTTTGCGCTAATTCTGCCAGTGCAGCAGCCAGCCAGCCAGCCAGCTTGATGAACATTTAAATGCGGTCGTTGCCCGGCTTGCAATTACAACGGGGGCCCATCAAAGGCTGAGCAATAACAAACAGTGTTACCTAATAGTTTCTGCATGAGGGCGTACGAGATGAACCGACATAAATCCTGAGTTTACGTAAGATGCCTCCCAGCATCATGGACACAAAAAAAACCCAATCACTTTGAATTCCAATCCGAGCTGATGTTCATGCAACGCTCATGTGCAGGCAGGCCAGGCAGGGAGATGAAAAAAAAGGAAATTGATGCAGTGCAACACGTGGCATGCGTGTGATTAGCATTGGGTGCGTGTCGATTTCAGTGCAGCACATAAAGGGGGTGATTTTTTTTGCTGAATGGGTTTTTGTGAGCGTCTACGCGTCGCGAACCCGGCGGATCCAAATTCGATTCTCGCTCACGGCCAACACCGGTGACGATTATCTGAACCAGTCCTGGGCCTCCCCTAGGTCGACTCGGCCTCTAGCGAGTACCTGATGCGGCGTGTAAACATCACCACTGGGGAGAGACAAAGGCGGCCGGGCGTGGTGTTGGCCACCCACCCCCTCGTGTGCCGCGTCGGCCTTCATAGGTGCTCGCGAACAGCACTTGCCCCCCAACAGTCCGTTACAGGCTACACACGAGGGCATCTTTGTCTTTTGAGTGTGTGTGTGAGCATTGAGTGGAAGGCGTCGAAACCCGAGCTGCGTGTGCACCCCCCCCCCCCCCCGTAAATCGAGCAGCGGGTAATTATTATTATTAGAGCCATTGCGTGAGGGTCAAATGAACGAGGAGGGCCGAAGCCACATCTTGCACCGCAACGAGGGCGCAATCGGTGCCGATTGCCATGGTCGCCATGGAGACCACGCCACCGCTGGAGGTGGCGGAGGCCGGTGGAGGTGCGCGCATCGCGGGATCCATTCATCGTGCGAGTGAGATGCGAGGTGGGGCGATATTCGTGCGAACGCCGCTTGCGATCCCCTGCTTGCACATCTCCTCTCTGCATCCCTGCATCTCTGCATCCCGCCACCCTATTAAAAAAAAATGTTTTATAGAAAAATTGAAAAAAAATGAAAAAAAATTCTACATTTGTTTTTACCAGGTCAGGTCCACTGAGCCGTATAGATCTTTTTCGGAAGCGACCTGGCCACTAATAATAGCTCAACGTGGACATTTACAGCAGCCGAATGCTCGAAACGCACGTTGATTCGAAATGCGGAGGTGAAAAACCCGGAGGACCCGCAGGCAAATCCGTGTTGGCACGGGGAGAGATACACGCACACTCAGAATATACAGCGCGCGTGATGTCACGGGCGGGAGCAAACCCACGGCCTCCTGTACACCAGGCGAGGGAGTTAACATCTCGGCACAGCGACGGCCAACTCCCCCTCCCTCTACTCCACCGCTCCTCCCTCCCCAACCAAAATCCTGCCGCTGAGCTCTGTGCAAGCTACGCACAGACATCGCACAATTTCCCCAGGAATTGCATTGGCAGAGGAGCCAAAGCGCAGGCTAAGCTCGCCCGACATCGCTCGCTAATAACAAAAGGGCGCCATATAAATAGAAAACAAATTCACGAACGCAACCTCCGCGTGCAACAAAACGTCTCGCCGATCCACCGCTGCATCCGAGCCGTGTGCCGGGTACAAACCAGAAGCTGCTTGGTTATAGAGATGAGGCCGTGTCTCTTGCCCATCCCTATCAGCGTTACGTTTGTCTCTCCGCGTGCTCAAGTGCAGTCGAGCAACGGTCCGTTTCATTGCTTCGCAACCGAGAAAATTTTAAAAAGAAGGGGCCTTCCGTCTCGCATTGCAATCTCTTTTCAGCTCCATCTCACTGCGCGCCACCAACCCCCGCGCCCAAGCTGCTGAATTGCGATGAAAAACGATCGTGGCAGCGATCCGAAACGCTGCGTTATAACGTAAAAAATACGGAGTGCATCGATGTCTCGTCGCCCGGCACGCCAGTGATTTATTTACAGGTGTAGGCCACCACCAGATCCGTTAAGACTCCAATCACCAGCCGTTCTCAATCCACTGCTGAATTAAAGTCTCTGTAGTGACTCCACATCACTCCCAATGTAGCTCTGAGCTTCAATCGGCTCTGCATCCTTCCCAATGTAATCATAACACCATCTCCATGGCTTTGTCTTCACTCTTGTTCCACTCCCATGACCCAATCACCCCTGGAATGCATCCAATCAAGTCAGGTTTCAGAAGCTAAGCAAGCTTGGGTCTGGCTGTACGTATGCTAAACTTGTTTCGCACCGTAAGTAGCCAACCGTGCTAATCGGAGGTGCGGGGGAAGGACAACAAACTAAACACGAAAGCATTTCTCATGAAATTAGTTTTCATTCTAGATTTCAAAGTGCATAGCTCCAGTGGCTTCCTAATATCGGAAGAGCAGAAGTGCATCTGAAAGCGTGCGATGCAGTGATTGTCTTTGTTTGATGGTTAACCAAAAGCCACCGCTGCGAGGATGACCGGAGTTTGCGTGATGATGGTTTATGCTCCTTGACGAGATCAGCAAGTTATTGTGGTTCATTTGTGGCAATTGGTGCCTGGTTGTGAGACTGCCGTGCATGACACAATGTCAAATGCTGTGGTGGTGGGGGAGCGGAACGTGTGACGAACTCCAAGCATGATCAAACTAATCCCTCCCCGCCACTCCCCACTGCGATTTTCTAGGTACCGGGGCCGACCCTCTGAGCAGTAGACTGATAGTAAAATGCATGTGTACGTGTCACGCCCATGCTGAATGCATGCATCACGCATTTTGGGTCGTGCTGCATATGGGCAGTTCCACGATTATGGACACATTTATCAGACACTTAAAAAATCTAGGCAACAATTAATAAAATCACGATTCCTTTTTAAAAAATTGTTCCAGTTTACTTGATAAGGGAGGAATGCTCATAACGTATCGCGGTGTTGTATTGACTCACACATCCGTGCTTGGAATGTCGATGGCGCATTCACTTTTAGTGCATTTATTCGATTAAAAAGACGCGACATTTTCTAAAACCGTAGATAATAGCTGTCTTCAAAATGACTCCCGATACACATTATTTGGATGACTCCAGGACAAATTCGACCGCAAGGTTTCTGTATTCCTTGGCGCGCACGTTAGTTGTGCAACAAGCAAAGTTTCGCTCGGCCAATCCTGCGTCAGCCTTTGGGCAACGCTGTCTTCACTTCCCTTATCCCCGTCCTCATTTTGAATTGGGTTAGATCGCGATCTAACCCAAATAAAAACCTCTATTGTGGAGCTTTCCTCTTTCGAGCGCAAGAATCGCCGACGTGAAAACGATTTTGCGAATTCCCGCGTCGCGACTTAAATGTCCGATATAAATATTGGCCAAAGTGATCGTAAAAACAAACCACCACCCGCCAATGAGCGTCAACAATGCTCGTCGCCGTTGTGCTGCCCCACCATTGGTTTGGGCCACATTGGTGACCTTGGTTCCACGTCAACACTGCCAATTAAGGAGGGGGGGGGGAAATGTAACGATGCATTAATTAATCAATTAATATCGATTCGTACGCTCAACATGCATGCATTACATTGCACGAGTAGGAATAGATTTTTTTTCTTCCCCCAATACTTAGACGTTGTACGTAATGGGTTCACGCGAACCCACTGTCCACGAGAGGCCGCTACATTCACTTAAAATGTTACAAGTAATAACCGATTACTGAAATGAATCGCGACAATTCCAGCAGGAAAATCGCGTGACTCCCTGCTGCCGGCTTTGATTTTTTTTCTGCATTACCAATCTTGGCTCAGCCACTTTATCACGGTGATATACGGTGGCACTTTACGCATGCAAACATATCGCGCCCGAGAGCCAAATACTGTAAACGTAATACAATTTACAAGCTATGAGCAAAATTGCGAGCGCAGAAAGACACAATTAATTCAGCCTCGATTATTTCACCGCAGCGGTAACAAAATCCAAGCCTTTGTCAATCCACTGCTGGATGAAGGCAATCCCCGTATTGTGTCGATCGCTGGGGTTATTTGACTGTACACTTCACCGTGGTGGTTAATGACTGAACATCTGTGAAGGTGCATAGTTAATCGGATTCTCCCAGTCTAAATACAGATTTTTTTAATTCTGATTCTGGTTGGCGATGGGGTTGTCCAGGAATGGCTCTGACATCACCGTCCACTGATGTTAGCCATGGGAGAGACTCGAACTCTGGATCTACAGATGTATAGTTGTAGTGCACAAACATCCCCCATGATCAACACGGTATGAGGAGGGCTTCATCCAGCAGTGGATTGACAAAGCACTGGAAATTATTATAACCATAATGAATTCAATATTGTACTGTATTGTATTTTTCGTGTGTGGGCGTATTAATATACACGCAGAGGGCAGCAGCGTTTTAAAATTCGGATCATTCACGAGAAAATAATAAATAAGCAATTGGATTCTTCACAACAGATTTTCCGGCAATGGAATACGATTTCACGTTGTTTATTAGACCTAGGTGTGAGATCACTACGACGCGCATCTCTTATGCAATGGAGACGCGGTATAAAATAATTATCAGAGTATTATTAACCATTAATAAAAATAATGACTTTTTTATAATGTAGAAGGATGCATTTGCATGGCGGTTACGTAGCCCGTGTCATATAGCCCAACCCCACGCTGACGAATGTGCACGTCTGCTGCACCGGGAGGAGGCAAACCCGTTACGCAGAGGGCCTCATCTTCATTCTGCCGGCGCTCTCCATTCACAGCGAACAAACGAGGCGAGCGTCGATTCGCGTACGAGACGTCGAGCCACTAAAACACCGAGACGGCAGCCAGACGCGCACAGTCCCTGGCAAATCGAGAGCGCCGTGTGGAAACGCATGCCTCCGACTGAACTGGGACCAGGGTGCTTCTGCTGCTGCTGCTGTTTATTTTGAGCAAGTCGCACAGAGCTGTGTGATCGCACTGTCATTTTTATTTTTCCACCTCCCGGTCTTCCCCCCCCCCCCTTCCCTGCCTCCCATTGGACTGTGGTAGAAAAAAAACGCAGGCCCAATGGCATTGCCATGAAAAAACGTGTGCCATGTAAGGACGTTGCAGAGCGTTGCCTTGAAGATGCACCGATATCATTCCACATTCATTATAGATTCACAATTGCCTGCCCGGCCTAAATGAAAATTCATTACGCGTCATCGGCATGCTCACTCTCCTCAGGCACGGCTCAGGCCCTTTTCATCAGGGAACCATTTCCAGTCGCGCACGGCAATTTCACAATGGAACGCTGCTCGATTCATGTTTTATTTTTTGAAGGAAAAAAAATGATAATTCGCTCGTCTCTGTACACAACACGGTGCCAAAGCGTTCGCTGGAAGGCGAAAACCACCGCATATTTTGACGTGGCAAAATGTGTAAGGAAGAGGCTCGCGGAAAGAAAGCGAATTAGTCAATGCATGCATCGGGATGCAATAATCTCAAAATGCAAACACTGTGATTGTTAATTAATCAAGCGAGCTTAATTGCAGTTTTAAACCATAGCTGGCCAACAAAGCCAAACCTTCAGCAAAAACACACACACGTCCGACACAAACACAAATGACGAACAATCATTAGCAGCGTCACTTGCAATGCAACTTAACAAGGTGACCGTTTTTTCGGCGGTACTATAATTGGAAGACTGTGGCTACCAGATACGCTACAGCCCACTGGAAACAACACGGTCGACCTCGCCACAGAACGCCCTTCAAAAGTCACCCACAGTCTCCGGAATAAAACATCGCGGAGGGTTAAGATCCAACTGTCAGTCGGGCAATGAATGGCAAGTGTACGCGAATACCAGGTAGAGCATTGCGACACGGCCATGCGAAACAACACGGACGACCTCGCCGCAACAAACAAACAAACAACAACAAAAACGCCCTTGCAGAAATCGCCCCCACCGAATGCGTCCGGAATAAATCATCGCGTAGCGTAACTGCCATCTGTTTGTCGGCGGCAAAGGTGGTTTTAATCGCGGCAGAGTTGCGGAGGAACTCAACGTGCAGACAAATCCTGCCGAGCCCGGCCAAAAGGGATAATCAAATAAGCCTCCAGAGCAGCCTGAGCCACCATCGCGACGCGAGAGAGCGCGTGAATATATATCGTACCTCATAGCGGAGTCTTTTGTGGAACGCGCGTCGGGGAAGAGGGAACGAACGGTGTGTACTTCACGCGCTATATTTGTGTCATCGCGCCTCGACGACGTCTCCCGGCCACACGATTGCCCTTCGTCTTCCTCCTCTCTCCGTCTGACACGCTACGAGTGGGCGCGCGCGTGCGTCTCTCTCTCTCTGTGTCTCTCCTCGCTCGCTCGCACGCACGCGCGCGCGCGCGCGCCTCCTCTCCCTCGATGCACGCAGCGGAGGTGGGAGCCGCACGCTTCTGCTGCTGCTGCTGCCGCTGCCGCTTCTGCCTCCCCGTCCGTGCTGATTCGCAAGCGCGAGCGGACTTCGCGCGCCATGTACAGTGCACGGCAGAAGGGGTCATCCGTGGCTCTTTATGAGGGTGTCACAGCTGACACGGCGCGCGATTAAGCTCTCACCGCATCATCCCCTCTCTCTCTCTCCATGCGCACGGCGTCGTCACCCCGTCGACAGCACCTTCGCTGCCCGCCTCTTACCCTTGCGCGCAAAATTAATAAATAAAAATATACACGCGCGCGTACGTCTGCTGAATCATCACATGGGTGGAAAAGAACACACGCACAATTTGGTATTAAATTATTTCAAACGGCGAATTGGATGAGCCTTAATAATAATGATTCATTGGTTTTCTCGATACCTGTAATTTTATTGTTCCTAATTTCAGCTTTGTTTTTCGCACAAAATCTAAATTCAACATAGAGACTTTACAGGCTGCTGGGTAAAGTGCTGTTAGCGAGCACCTATGAAGGCCGGCACGGCACACGAGGGGGAGGGTAGCCAGCACCACGCCCAACCGCCTTTGTCTCCCAAGTGGCGTTTATTTACACATCGCACCAGGTACTCATTTGAGGCTGGGTCGACCCAGAGGAGGCCCAGGACTGATTCAGATAATCGTCACTGATGTTGGCCATGAGCGGGAATCGAACCCGCAAGCCCACACACACGCATTATTAACAGCTTAATGATGTGTAAACCATAAATGCACACAATTGGTAAATCTACGTCCATTGACACACAACCTAAATATTATATTCAGCAAATTAACATAGTCTGCTATTATTTACATCTCAAATTCAATGTTGTAATGATAATATTTGTTCTGATAATCCTACTGTAGACGGTCATTCATTCCAGATTATGGCACAGCGGAGCGGAACACATTGCATACCAGTCAGCATGTCCGTATGTATTACTTTACAATGTGTAGTACGTGTAATCGTCTCTGTCTCTATGCACGTGTACATGCATAGTAAATACTCCCACCGATTTTATAAAGCATTTTGAGATGCGGCCTCATGTAGACGCTACGCAAATCCAGTCCGTAGTGTTGTCAATTATAACTGTGCGGACGTGTGCGTGATTAACAGAGGGCAATGCTCACCACAGAGGAATTAACGGAGGTGCCACGTCTCTCACAGAGGCTGCTGAACCACGCTTAGATGCATTTGACCAGCAACGGCTCTGCCAGATCACGCGAATCAACTGGCGAATGAAAGTAGACAGCACAGAAGCCAGAGAGAGGACGGAACAAGAGGCTGTCGGTCTCATTATCAACTGGAAGAGACTACAATGGCTCAACATCCACTAAGGACGGACACCGCAAAGAGGTTACCATGAAAATTGATGCAAGAGAAATCGACACGCTGAAGACGGAAAAGAGGAAGACCTAGGACCAGATGGGCAGACGTAGAAGACGATGTCTTCTTTGCACAATGGAATCTAACGATTACAAAAGCAGAGGCGGTGAAAGATCGGAAAACGCGGAAGAAATTTGTGTTGATAACCCGAGCGAAACCGGGTAATGCTTTCCCAATAACGTTTACGTCACCGATGCTAGAAGTTTAGTTTCCCAGTGAGAACGCATGAGACCACGAAAGTCTCCTTTGCAAGTGTGACCTGGGTCGCCGATCAATAAGGTGCCTGTGATCCTGGGCAGGTGGAGGCTGTAACGAGGGGGAAGGAACACTGGGTGGCCACGCGCATCTCACGTGAGTAAGGTCACAGCGTCTCCATGGGGTCACGGTATCTCCATGGGGTCACGGTGTCTCCAACATTGACCCTTACCAGTTGATCAGCTCCAGCTCAAAGAGGGATGGAGCGCGCTCCGACGCACAGTGCAGGCACCACATCGCAACGAAGAGCAACCCCGGAAAAAAATATGCAAACAAAAAACCTGAGATATAAAAAAAAAAATCTATTACGAATTAAAACATAATCAAATCAGATCCACTGTGGCCTGCACCAGTGCAGGATCTTGCAGAAGCATCCAGTGCACCCAGATGGTAGGACTCATTCGGAAAGATGAAGACAGAAAGGAGACGAAGAAGAAAGAGAACACGTAAATCCACAGCGGCTTGACCACGCGCGCCCGCACAGATTTTCCGGCTTCGGCGAGAGAAGTCAGGGTTTCACGTAGACCACTGCACAGCAGAGGATACGAGGAAGATTCGTCTGGTGGCGGTGATCACATCAGCAGAAAAGTACGACCGGAATAAACGTCGGCAAAAAATTTAACATTTCACGGCTGCACTCACTACTGCATTATTTGTTCGCGACGGTTGGAGGGGTTATATATATTTAAAACAAGAGACTGAGCTGGTCACGAGAAAGAGCAAGCGATGTAGCAGCAGCAGCATCAGCAACAACAGCTGCCAAAGTTACACTGAAGCACAGATCTGGGTCGGAGGCTTTCGCTCTTAGAATTCCAGCGGTTGGGCTGCTGAGAGGAGAGGGCACAGCAGGCGTGGCGGGGACATCATCATTGGCCACGGTGTGGGCTGGTGGGAGCATGGGGAGGGTGTCAGTGGTGGTGGTTTGCACAGTGTGGGGAAGGGTGGGTTCCATACATGGGAAACGTGCAGAGTGGTTGGGGCCCCTGGCGGCTTGCGGTGGATGTAAAGTGGGGGTGGGGTGGGGGGCGCAACACAGATGAAGATGATGCGATGATGCTTGACGTGCACGGGCATTGGTCTGTTGGAGGACAGCAGCATGGAAAACATTTGAACACAAATCTACCGGTCTGGCTTTGTCTGCTGGGCATTTGAATGTTTTTTTTTCTATAATTAATCCGCTAAGAAAAGTCGATGCATAGCAGGCTGAGACCGATGGGGAAACGCATAACCATACCAGTGCCGCTAAATTATGTACGCATCTCTAACCGAAATAGAGCCGTCGGGGCGATGTTAATGCCCACAGCGCATGCACACTTGCCAAGACGAACTAAATATACACACGCTTACGTGTACCCGACATGCCGCTGCGGAAAGCCTAAGGGGGCGGCGGGGAGGGGAGAGAAATAAACAAAGCGTCTTTCGGAGATCCAACATGTATGATCCGTGCGTTGCCGAAACAGCTTTTGGACTGTGACAGGTTGCTTGAGTGGTGGTGGGGGGGGATGAGTAGTGGGGGGGGAGTGGTGGGGGGGGGATGAGTGGTGGGGGGCGACTCCACTCACCCCTCACAAATTGTGGCGGAATTATCCCGCCCTCCTCCGAGTTAAATGAAGCGTCCTACGGCGCGAGAAGTTACAATCGCCCCATGAGTCATTACCGACCGCCTCTGTCTTTGCCTCCTGTGATCAACGGGGCCACCAACAGCAAAGGGGCATAAGTCGGAAAGACGTCCTGCCCAGTGGTATGTGGATTTACAGTTGTTGCTGCTGCTGCGCGGGTCCCAAGGCCCTAGAACGTCACACGGCCAGCAACAAACAGCACGGTCATATCTTCTTGGTTCTTTCGGTAAAGTCACATAGAAGGGAAATAATAAAAATAAAAACAAATTTAAATTATGTTTTATTTTAAAATTGTTTTATTTGGATTATGTTTTATTTTAAAATTATGTTTTCTTTGTATTATTTTATTATTTCCCTTCTACAAATAAAACATAATTTACAAAAAATAACGTTTAATTTGTATTATTTTATTATTTCCCTTCTACGTGACTTTACCGAAAGAACCAAGAAGATGAATCCCTGCAGTCACGAAAGCTTGAAATCGAAAAGCACGGCCATAGTTGTAACAGGCAAGGGTTAAATCGTCGCCTCGAGTTGAGCACGGTTATCGTGGCAGCTTTCGAAACGAGGCGATGGAAGTGAATTCCAAATGTGATGTGCCGTACTCTTTGTTTTGTTCGGTAAAGTCACGTGGGTAAAAAAATAAATGAAAAAAACTAAATCAAATCACGACGTTTCCGGCGCAACACAAGCGTCCTTCTTCAGGTGGGGACAACGTAGCGAAAGCACAACCGCTTAAGTGTGTCTAAGAGATGGCTGTGACGAGGAATTATATAGTCGCGAGGGAGGGGAGGGGGGCCATGGTGAGTGTGAGGGCGGGCTGTAGACCGTGTGCAAGTCAGTGCGCTGCACGGGAGACCCGCTCCGATCCACGGCGATGTTTAAGAGAAGAATATCGCGATATTATCCGCAAGTTTACTCCACTAATCTGCGCGGGTGGGGGGTGAGGATAATATGAAGCTATTCGACAATGCAGGATGGGAATAATATGAAAAAATAACAGAGTTACCGAAAATTGAAGTTTTTCTTTGCGGGAACCAAATTTGCATGAAAGATGCCGTATAAAAATAAAGCATTGTTACGATTACAAAAAACTATACTTTTTAAACGCTCTCTAAGACATATACTTTTTTAAAATATGTTATTCTTGCAGGTATCTAGACTGGCTCTTGCTTTACAGCCTCTGATTACATCTATCGGGTGGAGCGGTGGTGCAGTGATTAACACCCTGCACTCGAAACTCATATCTTGGAATCGAACTCGAGTTAATGTGCACTCTGTTCACAAAGGAACCCGAGTTCAATTCCAAGGTATGCCCGACATAGTTGGAAAGTGGTGTCTGTGTTATTTACATTAATATGTTTTCCAGTGACAGCAGTGAAACACAGCCTGCCAATTAAATTGAAAAACAATTGTACGAAACACGGACCTCTCCCATCACAAACTATTGACAGTGGCTTATAACACCCGCTGTGAAATCAGATTTTATCTGAAAAACGACAACCTTGGATTGTCATATAAAGGTATAGGTTGAGTTAACGTGCACTCTATTAACAAAATAACACCGATTCGTGACATATTGGTCACCTGGTATACCTTACCCAACATGTTTGATTGGTCAATAAAAAAAACCCGTAAAAGATGCAAAAACAAAATTCTCAATTGTATTATAAAAGAGGGGATGTGAGTGGTGGCAGAGCGGTCAGTGCACTGCATGATGAAAGTAGCTGTAGTCACGGCTAACATCAATTACGAGTAATATCTGAACCGGTTATTATCGGTAACCACCCCCCAATTCCGGCCCGACATCAACACTCACCGACCACAACGGTGAAGTATGGTCAAACAACTCCCACAAAATTAATTATTATTCAGAGATGGTTATGATTTGGAGCGGTCTTCATCCAGCAGCGGACTGAACATGACTGATCATTTTATATACATATATAGACATACGACACAGCGGTTCACGTATGACCCAACTGATCAGTTTTGAAACGCAAATAACGAATACATCCAATGTAATGGCACGCTATATAACGCACGTTCGTAGCACTGACAGGCAGCCGCTGCCCGACTTGTCAGATGCTTGCATCTCTGTACGTTTCCTCCAAGACCAATTACAGCGCACCTCGCCCGAGTAGCAGACGGACTGAGAAGAGCTAAAGGGGGACGAGGGGGGCGACGCGTGAGGACGACCATACACACTCTTAGTTTTTTCGGTAAAGTCACGTAGGTAAAAAAATGAAATTAAAATTCTTATTTTATTTTTATTAATTGTAATTGCATTTTTTTACCTACGTGACTTTACCGAAAAAACTGAGAGTATGAATCCTTGCAGCCACGAAAGCTTCAAATCTAGACGACCACACACACACCCGTCTCTCCGCCGTATGCTCACTCGTACCAACAGCGCAACCACGTTCACGCCGGGGCACCCAGCGTTGTCACAAAGGTCAGCTTAGTTAGACGAGAGTGCGATCTTGAAGGAGGCTGTTTGCATTCACGACTAATGAACGCCCACTGAGGAAGACCAATGTTTGCTTTGTGCGGCTCACGCGGGTACAATGCCAAATTGGACTCTGTTCCGTTCTGCTGAAATTGGTGGGGGGTGGAGGTGTGGAGGGTAGTGGCGCTGCAGTGGTTATCGCGGACTGCACTATGCAAATTCTTAGGTTTTTTCGGTAAAGTCACGTAGATAAAAATGTTAAATTAATAACAGTAAAATAAAAATAAAATAAAAATCACGACGTTTCGGAGGCAACACAAGCTTCCGTCTTCAGGTGGAACCGTCACAGCACGTTTGCTGTATCAAGCGAGAGAAGCTTCAAATCTAGAATGCACTATGCAAGCTGCAACCTGAGTTTGATAATTATCAGCCACGGCTAACGTCAGTAGCGAGTGACATGTGAACCGGTCCTGGGTTTCCCCAACCCTCTCACATCAATAGCTACCACTAAACAGTGAAACAGTGTGATGAAGCACGGTCAAATAACCCCCGATGAAGGCATGGGGAGGCCTTCTTGCAGCAGGAGCCTAACAGAGGGACGTGCTAATAAAATGCTGAAACAATGGGGCATCAGATTGAGTAACATTGCGATGCTGTGGTTGGTGTCATTTTAATTATGGTTAAGCAGATGCCATTATTTTACCATTCGAGAGCTAAGTGACATAATCATTATCTCGCCAGGGAGACTTGGGGTACTTGTAAAGCAAGTAGAAAATAGTGGCAATGATGAATTGAGTAGTGGGTTCATACATGACAAATGATGTTAGTATACAATCGTAAGCACGTTATTAAAATGTTTAATAAATTACCTTCACATGATAAATGCATTTAAACGTTGATCAAAAGAATGCAAAGATAATTACGTGGATGGTTTGCAGAATTAACTCACTGAAGAACAGCAGAATTTCGATTTAAAGCTTTCGTGACTGCAGGGATTCATCTTCTTGGTTCTTTCGGTAAAGTCACGTAGAAGGGAAGTAATAAAATAATAAAAATAAAACATGATAAAATAATTCTCACGACGTTTCGGCCACAACGCAAGCAGCCGTCCTCAGGTGAAGAACCAAGAAGATGAACAGCAGAATTGCAGGCGAATTTTCAAACCGTGCATGGTCAAATAATGTCTGGAGATATGACGGAACAAGACGCACGGCCTGGCCACTACAACTTCAAATGATCGCGACGGTATCACTCATGAAGCCCTGGTGCCAGCTCAGCAATCAGGAGTAACCAAGAGACAGGCTTGTGTTCGTTTGACACGTAGGCTTTTGTGACCAAAATTATTTATAATAAACGGGGTTTTTTTTGGGTAATATCACGTAAATATAAATGTGTCATTAACCCCCCCCCCCTCCCACCACGGACACAGCCAATAAGTAAAATCGGGCGATTTTGCCAGAATTGTGAAAAGACCTACCTGCTTCCGGTCTTAAAATATTTAAGATCCAGCGTCATGGGGCAACATCGCCCGATGGTGCTGGATGTAATTACCAGCAAAACGTCATTGCTCAAATTGTAAATGTTGTGGCTTTACTCTCCAACACACCGATGGGCTGACGGAGTAACTGGTTGGCACATTTTGTTTACGTGATGAACCTTACTAAATGGCTGTGTCGGATGCTGGTGGGTTAACGACACATTTATACAGTACTTGAGCAATCTAACACACAAAAAAACCTTTGAGGTTCATGTTATCTTTTACAACGAAGGGAAAAAGGGTAAAGATGCAGCCCTGAAATATCTTGCTCACGCCACTCGTGGCGGATGGGCCTCCGCTTTCGGAATGCTCTACATTGCCCCCTGCGGAGGGCATTTGGCCTACTCATCCACACTTGTCTAGACGGTCTCGGAAAAGTGCCCACACTTTACCCCACCGTACGTGACCCGCGGTAAACCCATGAATATCGCCGCGTGGACAAATCAGGAGGTGAAGTGGGGGGGGGGATTCAGAATCCTGCATCATTGTTTCAATTGCTGCGCAGATTGATTGAATCTCCGGCCTCTGGACTGCACGGCCAGCGTGCTAATCGTCACGCCACGGCACCGTCCCGCTTTAATAAAATAAATCGCGTTAAATACTTCCACCATTTCCTGCACACAGTTGTCGTACTAGCTACCCCATTAAGGTCACGTCCATCGTACTTAAATGTCACCCAGGCCACGGAGCTGTCTTGAGACAGACAGTCTGCGTTTGCTACAATGCCCCACAGCAATATGGTGCAGAAGCAGCAAATAAATAACACATTAGTTGAAGTGGGCATGAAAGGGCACAAGAATATCCACGACTGAAAAGAGTACGTTGCTGAATAAGGTCCCAATACATGGAGCGAAACGTCAGACACCACGTGGAACGACATGCGGCACGACTCGAAAACATACCGCAGAGCCATATGGCTCAACCGCAGCAACCTATGAGGCAGCAAAACGTCTGTTGGTGAGAAAAAACATGTATTGCTTGGCATTCAAATGTCAACATTCGAAGGAGCGCTGTGTTGCCTCGACCTAATATTAAGCGCCCGCCAACACACGTTTTGACAAACCGCTATAGCACGTACCAGATAAGGCTGTCCCCTCACAAAGCAGTGTGTTACGACATGTGGCGCTGCCTGTGCGTTAGTGGTGGTGGTGGTGATGCTGTGTGACGATTACCACGATCGCAGAAAGCGAACAAGTGTGCACAGTGACCAACACCCGCACGGAATTCTCTCCAGAGGCCTGTATCCTTTCTCCATGCTGCCGCCTTCACAGACAGAGACGGAGTGGAAGCCTGCCCGGGTGGTATCTTCTCCAAATTGTCATTCCATAACGATCTCGACGTGGCCGCAAAATCACTCGGTCACTCAAGAGACCGTGACGCTATAAAACTTCATTTCAAAACCCTCAGAGGTGCTGTAAAAATAAAAAAAACATCTCCCAACAGCCAGCGAGGATCGAGCAAAATCGAGACACCTCGATCCAAGACGCCCGTTTGCTGCCAGTTGCCGGCAAAGTAATGATCTCATCCGAGTGTGTGCGGTGGTGTGTTGTGGTGTGTTTTCTATCAGCTGTAATCAGTCGCTGCTTGCTTGGCAAGTCGAGGCAGCCTGGCTCAGTGCGAAGTCCGGGGCACGTGCGGCGTCACTCGCTCACCCAACTGCCTCGCGTCTGCCGTGGCCTGTGGAGTCGAGAGCGAGTTGGGTGCATTCCGCGGCGCGATTTTGCCCCCGATGAGCTCATGCGGTAAAAAGGTCTTTTTTTTGTTTGTTTATTTTGTCTTGACTAGCAGGTAGTAACTACGCGCGGGCATGTAAGGACACGGCTGCGTTGTTGTATTCATGGCACGCTCCACTGTCAACGCTTGCATTACGCAACCGGCATTGCCAAGCGGTTCACTCTACAGTACTCCCCATAATCTGCTGATAATTGTCACTCTATAAATATTGTTTGCAGCCCGTTATATGGACGGGTTGAAGTGACACTCGCCCAGACCTTTGTTAGACATACACCACTCATCTGGCAACTCATCAACTCACACGACCCCTACCACTCCAAGGTTTTGTAGAATATTGTAACACTGCAGTGCCAAGCCCGATGAGATTCTACGGTTCTCCCCATATCAGCCCCCCGCATACACCACTCCCCAGCAGCACGGGTCTATTGTATGATTTTCAAATGGGGCTTGGGTCACACACATTGCTATTGGTAAATGCTAGAACAGATAGGTAGAAACCTGTACCGATATAAACGAAACCAAAATGATGTTTTCTTTTTATCAGAAGCGACCTGGCCACAAGTAATAGCCAAAT
>CM025655.2:7292108-7305052 GCA_014621495.2 Entosphenus tridentatus
CCCCCCCCCCCCCCCCCCCCCCCCCCCCCCCCCCCCCCCCCCCACCGTTTCATTCATTGCGCCAAGGCCGACGCCGAGCACTGATGCTCGCACACGCAGACGGCACAAAATTGGTCACAGAGGGCCAAAGCGAGACGAGGCCGTGATAATTGTTTGAATTGCTTTCAACTGCCCGTGCGCATAAAGGTTAAGTGGAACTTACACAAACATGCAATGTAAAGTCTTTGTTTTGTACAACAAAACGTACGACGGTTTCCCCACTCGACTGAACGCGACATGGCACCCAACGCCTGTTCAAAGCTAATTCCACATTTCCATGGCGGGAGTGAGTCTATGCTTGGAACAGGCTCTGCAGCCTTCCAAACAAAAAACGCAGGGCTCATTTCGTGCAACGCGGAGGGGTCACGAGTTGAGCCGACCTTCAATCGGGACTCGAACTTAGATACTTCTGCTTGCAAGCGTTACGCTTTGACTGCTGCACATCTCTGCCAGAACTTTGTATTCGCAAAAACGAGTTAGAATGTAACAACAAATCTGAATTTATGGCCAGGCTGCGTGTTGAGTATTTCCTCTCTCAATATTTCGCCACGCCAGGCATTGAATTGGAAGATTGGACACACGAGGAAGTTTGAGAAAATGCTCAACATGGAAAACCAAGCTTGAACCACAAGCGGCTGGGGAAACTTCTGTTTCAAATTGCATGATATAAATGACCAAGAAGCTACTGAATGTTTCTTGGAGAACGGTGAGTCTGGAATACGAGGATGGCTTCAGTTACCACAAGGCTGCCCCATCTGTTGCCTTTTTGGCTACTCCTAAATTTGGCAGAACGGGTCACTTTCACTCCTCGGAAGATTAAATCAGACCCGTTACATGCAGCAGTTGAAGCTTACAGTTGAAGCCAACAGCGAGCAAGTGATAACAATTGTAGTTTCTGCCATATTCAACATATAAACGCAGCGACTTCAGCTACCTTCAATACATTGCAATGATGCCTCTTAAGCACAGCCACATTTCTGGGGCATGACTTGTGTAATATTGCTAGAAAGATGAATTGGCATACTCAAGCTGGTTGAAAAAAACGATGCAAAGGTCACACGTGATGAACATACATGTGTTAATATTTAGCAAGACTGGAAGCCCTAATTGTAAAACCCTATGGAAGACTGTGTGCTGAAATAATTTCCCACACATTTAAATAATATACAAGACTCTTATTTTTCCAAATCATATGGGGAATAGGGGGATGCAGCTGTGTCCCAGTGGGAAGTGCACTTCGCGATCTGAGTTCGATTCCCGGCCACGGCTAACGTCAGTGGCAAGTGATATTTGAACCGGTCACGTGACTCTCCTTTGCAAACCACACAATGGTCAGGGTGGTGATGTATGGTCAAAACGATCTCCCTGAGTGACAACAGAAGCCTTTATCCAGTTGTGGATTAACAAACAGGTACAATTATTTATTTAGTAATTTTGCATTCGTGGCAAGATCGTACTTGTTTAGTAAATATAAACATTCACGTATTACATTGAACCAATTTATGCCTGGGAAAAACTTTTGAGACTATACAACTGTGACATATTCTTGGTTCTTTCGGTAAATAACCAAGATCCCTGCAGTCATGAAAGCTTTAAATCAAAATTTAACTGTGACATAGATTTGCTTATCACATGACCAATAATTTAGTAATCAGTTATCACTGTTAAGTTGTTGTTATTATTATTATTATTGACAAATAACCGAGTTGGCTTGATCAGAAGCTGGCCTTTTTACAGAAGCGTGGACAAACACAGACACACAAAGACGACACAAAGAAGACACAACGCCTGCCGATCTGTCTTGCGAGTGCGGCGATTTAAACAGCTCACAGGGGGCGGTTGAGCACCAGCAGCTGCACGGGGGTGAAGGGCCTGGGTCACGAGGACACACACGTGCACACATCCCCCTGCTGAGTGTGAGCTCAACTCCCAATTGCCAGTGCTGGGGTGAAAAAAAAAAAAACCCCAAACGACTGTTTTTCAAGAATGGCATGCCATACTCTTTAAGCGATGGCTTTTAGTTTACGCAGCATGTACATGTTGCTGGTGTGGATGTCTGTCGCGGTGGTGGAGTGGCGAGCACGCGTGGACGCGGCTTGCAATCCACAGGTCCGCCGGCTTCGACTCGCATCTCCCGGTGCGGCAGGTAAAACGATGGTGCAAGATTCTTTAATCTCCCCCCCCCCCGCCTCCGAACGCCCATCGACTGTGTGAACCGCTTGGTGAAGAGGTTCGCGGTTCAAATTCAGCAGTTGCCCTGGTTAATACTAGAACAACCGCAACGATAATGGAAATTCCATCTGGTTCACAGTGGGGCGTTAAAAGATCACCTGACGTCACCGCGATAGTAAGACCACCGTTGTGCCGGCGCCAGGGTCCAAAGTTGCCAAATTCTCTAATTTCTCCGCAAATAACTCAATTGTGATTCTGCACGGCAGCAGCAATCATCACCCTCTTTAAGCAGACTTTGTAAGAGTGCCCCAGGTCACTCTTACAAAGTGCGACTCATGCTGGTCTCCTGAGTTCTCACCTCGTGAAACAACATAGACTTCAAACACTAACGCACACACACACATATGCACATATCGTACAGATACTGCTGCATTCATTTCACCGTCATTGACCGTGAAAGCACAGAAGCCCTTTAATGTCCTTCTAAGTTTGGTGCGGATTTAAGACGGCTGTAATTCTCCAGCTTTTCAGCTCCAAAGAGTGCCTCTGGCTCGTGATGAATGCCTTCCTCCGACTCGCAGATTCATACCAAAGACATGTCCAACATAAGCGATGATGAGAGCTGTGAATCAAAGCGGTGCGATTTAAGACGCTGGAACATTTCAGGGTAGAGGTTTACACAATGCATCAAAATGTTTTCACCATCGAGTACAACTCATGCCCGTCGGACAAGACAGGAACAACTGTCAATTCCTCTTCACCGAAAGTCGAATGAGTATTCATGAATGGGGCTGGCTGCTCCGATTCCTTTCTATTCGGCACCTCATCTCGAGGCACCCCCCTCACTCTCCTCATTACATCATCCAATCTCACTCCTTGTGCTCTGCCCCAGTGGCATCTCCACAGCCTTTCTGATTGCATCCTCTGTCTCTTCTCAACAGGAGCCCAAACCCCATCTAAGTCTAGCCTCTCTGACCTTAAATGTTAACCCTATGTTGCATTCATCAAAAGTAGACAACAGTCGAATGATATTTAAGTATCTGCCCGTATGAGGTGTCTATGACAAAATCGTCTTACATTACCCACCAATCTAATTGGATCTCAGAAGCTAAGCAAGTTTGAGCCCAGTTGGTGCTTGGATAGGTGGCCACCAAAGCTTGCCAGGTTTGTTCAGGTGAGGGGCTGCGAGATGGTCAGGTGATGGTAGTGCTGCATGTCATCTGGTATGCACGGTGGAAATTATCTGGATACTTTGATTTCCTCCCACACGAAGCCAAACAACTCACGAATGGAATTGGCCAAACATCCTAATGTAGCAGGGCCTTCCAGAAAAAAAGGATGCTTGAGACTCAATGAGGATTTTCCTGGGTACATTTTTATTTATTTTTCCACTTCTTGTTGTTGTTGTATTTCTTTCTCAGCTGTTCACATCGCCACTGCTGGGCAACGACCTGCCCCGATGTCTGCCCTTCTTCACTGTCCAGTATCGCCCAGCCATGTCAGTTTCTGTCCACCGCTCCCTCTCTATCTTTCTCCTTCCCTCCATCCGCCTCCGTTTCTTTTGTTCGTCTCTCTCATCTACACCATCTTAGCTAAGGTATCCTGCTCAACTTGAACTGCAGTTTTATTCAACAATATCCGCGGTCCGCATCTTAACTTAAAATCGTTGTTGTTTTGTCGCTCCTTGTTATGGTAACAAACAAAATAAACGTATTTCCATTGCCCCTTGGCAGCTACTCGTAACTGTGTCACTTGTTCTACTTTAGTTAGGGGGACCACGTTGGTGCCCCGTATGTCACTGCTGGCAAAATTCAAGAATCCGGCTTCCTTTTCAGACACATCGGTAATCGTTCCTTCTTGAAACTTTTCAATGACCAAGCAAAAACAATTCTGCCGGCTCCAGCGGTTCTCGTTTGCGTCTCTTTGTCCTGCCTATCACTCATCCTGCCTATTATTCAACTGAACTACGTGTTAAACTGAACTATTTGTCCTAAATAATTATATTAATGCACAATTTTTATATGTTTACCACCGACTCTTAATATTGTCCCCGAACGATTTTTTTTACGATATGGGACAGGCACAGAGTTTTCATCAATTCCACCAAGGTTCTTACATCACGCGTCATTTATACGTGTTTAAGCATTTAATTATTGACCAACTGTTTAAATGTACGGGGCTTTTCTTGAGGCTTGAGGCATACCCATTTTCACCACATGGTTCGAGTTAAAGATAAAGTGAGCGATATAGAGTGTTTATTAAGCACATGTGGTTTTTTTTCTGCCCCCCCCCCCCCAACTAATTTATTTTGACAGCAAAAACTAAAATGCAACGCAACAGCCGTTTCTTCAAAGTGCTGCCGAACGAACGCGAGCATTGATTCATTGGCCACTCTTGCGTCTGCACATATTTCCCAGAACTAATACGAGCCTGGAAATCAAAAACGTACCCTCAAAACCCACCGTAAGCGATCGCTCTTACCTCTCTGAATTTCCCCGCTTTGTATCTTCCCCGATTCGCCCGCTGAGTCGTAACAACGCGGCTTGGCGGTGTTTAACGGCAGCCAGGGGCAGCCAAGGCAGCCAGGGCCGGTGAGTGACCAATCGAGTTGCTGCTGCACGGTTGCCTCAAAGTGTGCGGGCAGCCAAGCCTCCAACCCAGACCTAAATAGCAACTCCATGCACGTGATGTGGGCGTCTGTACGCGGGGCAAGTCGTAAAACCAAGTGCACGATGGTTATTTATTTATTTATTATTTCCCCCCCATCCCCACTTCGGAAAATATGTCAAAGCTCAGACGACACCACAGCCAGCTAGTACAACTCTTCCCCGCCCCCCGATCCCCCGCCACTTACTCCGATACCCCCCCTCGCCTGCCGTCTCACCCCCACCGACCAAAACCTCACCCTGAAAACGCCACGACCGCCGTGGCGTGCTCCGGACGTGTGTCAAGATTTGCTATCCCTGGGCGATTCGCGAGTCACCGCCTGCCCGACACCACGAAGCGCTCGCGTGCGCACACCCAATCATGAAAACGCACGCTCAGATGCGATAAATTATCACCCCCCCCCCCCTCAATGCCCCCCCTCCCCCCCTGTATGGCCCAGGTAGACCGTTCGTGGTCAAGCGATGTTAGCGTGTGTCCCCTCTTCAGGCCAGAACGGTGCACGAGCGAGGCGGTGTGGCCGGCACCACGTCTCGACACCGACGATGTGCACACGCAATCACCAGGCTGGATTTCGCCGTGTTCTGATATAGTTCGCCGCTGATGTTAGCCGCCGCCGGGAAATTGCACTCAGATTTCCAGGTTTGTTGACAAAACCACAATCGCCCACGCGGTTTCCAATCGGGCAGAAGTTAAAGCCCCATGTCAACCTTGGCTCAGTGGGCGGAAAATCCTTTCTCCTCCGCTGTCGCAGATATGTGGATTGTTTGGAACTCCATCGACTTGTCCGGCCTGGCTGTCAACTCCCTGTCCCCATTTTAAGCCCAAGCTTAAGAGCTTTCTCATCTCCTCTGCCTATGACTATATCTCTTCTGAAATATATATGTGGTTTTTACAGTATATACTCCATCTTTTCACGATGTGCATTCCAAATATTTAGTTTTCAGATGCGGTTGCTATTCGACGCTCTGTAAAAACAACAACAAAATCCGAGTTTTATTGTACTGTTCATAGCATTATACTGCTTGGGCAAGCTTTGGTAAATAGCACGGTGTTTGTGATGGACACATGACGGATTAGTGGGCCAAGGGTGACAGGCGGTTGCTTTCGCCCGACCGGCATTCACGATGGCACGCCACCGTCAGCACCGCCGCAAATTCGACACAAACTTTCGGGCCAAGTCGAACGTGCAGAGAGGGATTCCCGTTTTAAATTTGCCCGTGGCCGCCACGCACGGCTGACGGATCATTCCGCCTCGCCGTTAATGCGGCGCGGAGGATCGATCCGTCGGACGACAACAGCCGCGGCGCAGAGAAACACTTTGCACACAAGCCGGAGAGCGCGACACCCTTGATGAGCGAGACCCAGGGTGGCCCCTGTACACGCACGCACGCGCAGATGTTGACTCTTGCTCACAAAAAAAATCGCATTTTTTGGGGTGTTGGGAGGGAGCTTCGCGCGCGTTGTTATTGCCACTTTGCCGTGGGGCCGGCGCTGCTCGGATGCCACGTGCGGCTGCAGGAGGCGGGCCACACGAGCGCGTCTGTGGTTTTGAGCCAACTCCACCACCACCACTACCACCACCACGAGACCAACTCCACCACCACCACCAGACCAACTCTACTACCACCACCATGAGATCAACTCCACCACCACCACTACCACCACCACCACCACCATGAGACCAACTCCACCACCACCACTACCACCACCACGAGACCAACTCCACCACCACCACTACCACCACCACCATGAGACCAACTCCACCACCACCACTACCACCACCACGAGACCAACTCCACCACCACCACGAGACCAACTTCACCACCACCAACATGAGACCAACTCCACCACCACCACCACTACCACCACCACTACCACCACCACCACCAAACAAACTCCACCACTACCAGACTAACTCTACTACCACCAACCACCACCACGAGACCACCACCACCACCACCACCAACCACCACCAGACCACATCGACGCGACCGACCCGTGGGCTCTGGAATGCAGCCCCCCCACTGCCCCCACGCTTTACTCAGCCTGGCTGGCCATTGACAACCAGTGGCAAGTGCCTGGAGATTAAACGGTAGTAAATTACGTTCGCAAGGTATCCCATCATCCACCTCCCCCTCCCTCCAGTTCCCCCTCCCCTCTCCCGACATGAGCTCCTCCTGCTCCGACGTGACAATGATGACAAAGAACCCCCGTGTAGCCTTAACAGACTCTTGGGGCAAGTGCTGCTAGCGAGTAGCAGCACCTATGAAGGCCACCACGGAACACGAGGGGGGTGGTGGGTGGCCAGCAACAACGCCGGGCCGCCTTTGTCTCCCCAGTGCTGATGCTGTTTGCACACCGCACCCAGGTACTCACTTGAGGCTGAGTCGACCTAGGGGGGAGGCCCAGGACCGGTTCAGATAATCCTCACTGGTGTTGACCGTGAGCGGGAATCGATCTCGGGTGGCCGGGTCCGTAGCACAGCATGCTAACTGCTCACACTAACGCTCCCCACAAATACCTCCCCGGCAAAACACGTAACGATTCGTTGTAAGATTTGAAGATGTGGTTCATGTCACCAGCCTGGCTATCGTCAATGGTAGAGTGGATGAGCAGGTCGATCATCAGGTCCAAAATGTATTTTTGTAATTCTAAACACTTTTTGCATGCACTGTAGTCAATTAGCATTCATGACTTCGATACCACAGTGAAGCCGGTCAAGGCAGTGAGAGGTTTCCCTTCAGCAACATGAAACAAGAAGAGATATATTACTGTCTGTATATAGTTGTGAAGCTTAAACAAAACGACGTAGCTTTATTAACATAGAAACATACACAAATTTGATTCTCGATTAAATGAACGGTACATTTTTTCAACGAATGGAAATATTTTTTTATCACGATAAACCCGATAGCCAAACTTCCGTGCTCTGCTTCAGAATCCAACAGGCGATGTGAGCCAGGAATTAAATGATTAAATCCAATTACTGTGTTACTGCATCAACGTTGCTTTGGCATTCGTGAATAGCAATTCACGTGTAAATACAATAAACCCTTTAGTGGGTTGCGATACAAATATTGTGAATTTTGCATTAGTCACACGATCCTCCGTCTGCAAGTATTCCACCGTCGTGGATTGCCACATCCGACGCATGCAAAACAATCGTAGACGAAGCTCCCTAATGATGCCACTCACACTGCCCGCTTCTCAAATACCACCGCAGACGTGAACGCGTCGATATGACGGCGTGATCAATGTGTGTGCACTTCCTTAGAAAGAACACACTGCTCCATAAATTAGGTTTATTTTTTTTAAATCACGCGACAAATATCAACAATAAAACTCACACATTACTCACCATGTGCCAAAATATATAAACCCCCATCGTCACAGTGGCCCCCATAGCCACTCAAAGGTAACTTGTGCAGCCCTGCAATTGCTTGCTCACGCCACTGCTGGTGGTAGCTCCTCCACTGGAGAGAGTTCTCGAGGATATGTTGGCCTACTCTTCCACGCCAATCAGACGTCTTGGACTTTCGCGGGAGTAGCCACGCTTTACCCCAACACACACACAACCCACGTATCGACATCACTGCGATGTACCCATTTACACTGCTTGGGTGCACAGAGGCCTCCACAACGGTGCAATAAATCACGGGGGCGTTCTTTTTTTTATTAGGTCGCTGCCGGCAATCATCACTCATCCATTAACACAAGGAGCCCTTCGGTGCGATTATTATTTAGCATTTAACGGGGCAGGCGGCAGTAAACGCAGGAGCACGGGGGGGGGTAGGATCGGTGACATCTCGTAAAAACGCTTGGCTCACCTTCGGTGAGAGGTCCGGGGTATCTCCCACGGGCAAAACAGGCGGCAGTACTCCAAGCAGAAGGACTTCAGCCGAAGCATCTCGGCCTCACTTTAGAGCTCACCACCCAACCCAACCCAACCGCTCTGCGGCCAGAGCACAGATATCCCGAGAGGGGAAGTGACTCGTCGCATGGAGGGTCAAAAACCGGTCGCCGAGCTCACTGTGCCTCGACGAAATGCAATTATAGGGAGCGCCGCGACATCGACCAGACTCGCTCATTCACTGGCCCAGACATCTACTGTAGAGAAGAAAAAAGAGAGAGAGATGGATAAAATTCACACTTCAAACCCTTTCTCATAATGATTTACGGCTTGAACCGAAAGAGCCCTTACAACGAGACCAGCTATTAAATTGGAACGTGCGTTATTGGAGTTGAGATTCAAATGCCAGCCCGCATATGTCGTGGCGCAGGTAAGGCAGACACGAACTTCCTATTGCAAGCACCGACGCCGCGCCCCCACCGCCACATCACTCCGATCCTTGCACGTTGCCCGCTCGCCAGCGCATTCTCAAATGTCGCACCAAGGGTGTCTGTTACCCACCCGGCTTGAACCACCGCATCAGTTTCCCTGGCAAAACCCTCGCCCATCAATATCCATCCACACCTAACACCGTTGCGAGACTCGTCCGTCTCCACCGTGCAAGCCTGGCGGATGAAATAAAATAAAAACGATATTAAAAACGATACTCTTTGGTTCTTTCGGTAAAGTCACGTAGGTAGAAAATAAAATGGGTTCACGACGTTTCGATCGCGACATGAGCGGTCGTCATCGGGAAGATGGGTGAACCTATCTTCGTGACTTTACCGAAAGACCGAAAGAATGAAAACTAATTATTCTACCACGTAAGGCCAACTGAGCTCCATAGCTCTTTTTCATAAGCGACTTGGCCACAAATGATAGCTCAATGAAGTGGCTCATCATGTGGAAATGTACAGCAGTCAAATACTCTAAACGCATGTTTATAAATTTGGAGGGAAAACCCGGAGGACCCAGAGAACAATCCTGGCGACAGGTGGTGAGAACGCGCAAACTCCAAATATACAGACGGTCAGGGCTGGGATCGAACCCACGACCTCCTGTATGCCAGGCGAGGTAGTTAACATCTCCTAGCCACCGTGATGATGATGAGAGAAACAGGCAAACTCCGAATATACAGCAGGCGTCAGGATCGGGATCGAACCCACGACCTCCTGTATACCAGGCGAGGTAGTTAACATCTCCTAGCCACCGTGGCACCCAGATTATATCGGAAGCCCCACTACCCCCACGTTGTTAAAGTGCAATTAATTGTCTTGCTATTTAGATTAATTTCTGTACGGCAGGTAATTGGGTCTTTTGTCTTATTGATTAACTGCTAGAACTTTAATATGTTTTTTGCCTATCAACGTCGCGAAAATAACCTACATCTTGACGTGGTATGCACGTGGGCAATGTGGGAAGAGGGCAAAAGAGGGCATTTTTATATAATGCCCCTCTCATAAATTACCTCACCGTTTACGAATAATATAAAATAAAGGCAACACAATTTGTCATGACAAAGCATAATGGGTTTTTATATTATATTTATATTATATTTTTATATTATATTTATATGATATTATATTTATATTTTTATATTATATTTATATTTTTTTATTTTTTTATTCATATTATATTTTTCTATTATATTTAGATAATATTTTAGATATATTAATATTTTAATATTATATTTATATTATATTTATATAATATAATTTTTTTATATTCATATTATATTTTATATTATATTCTATTTTATATTTATTTTATATTCATATTATATTTATATTATATTTATATATATCATATTGCTTTTTGAGTTCAATAGGCCCCAGTCTTGCAGACAATGTGCTCCTGCCAATAACAATTGCCAACCCAGCAGTATTTGTTTTACAAACCTCACTTTGCCGAGGTTGAGCTGATGGACTAAAAATATATGTTTAGATAGAGTTCTTCATTGATTGAATTATCCATAGTGTACCAGAACAACATATGAACCTTATGGCGGTACCCGTGATGCAGTCATTTTTAGTCTGTTGATGGTCACTGATACGGCTATCGACTCATCTCGACGAGCTGTGCACTACGATGCACCACCACGGTGCGTACCGCGAGCGTTCAGGGTTTCGGCGCAATCGTCCTCGCTGCGTTTCGACATCGCGGAGTGTGGCACTGATTTCGGATTGATTGGTACCCCAGTCGCTGAGTGAAGTACACCCCTGGAAAAAAGTGTCCCAGAAATAACATATTTAATTGCCACGGCCCATGTTGTATTATTTGGCAACCCGGGGTACCGCCATAAAGATAATATAATACATTTGATGCTCTGTATCATTTACCTAGCATACTGCATACGCAGCCCTTATTATTCACGAAAATTTATGGATGCAGCTTGTTAGGCATTAAATAATGAGGCTTTTTGTTTTCTTAATTGCTTACCTGAAATTAATCACTCATGGAAATATCCAACGGTTTCATTAAATACCTGGCATAGCTAATGGATTCATTGAGGATGCACGGCATACAGATGCTGTGTCCTTCCCCCGCACCTCCGCTTAGCTTGGTTGGCTATGTACGGTGCAAAAGAAGTTCAACAAACATGCTGCTGCTACTTACATTAACCTGCATCCAAACATTCAAGCGATTGTACGTGACATGACAAAGCGGAATTCCAATACATTCATTCTGTGGCTGCACCGAGACCCATAGGCAGATGTTCACACAGTTACACGGCGCGGCGCGAGTTTTGGATTCAAGAGATGCGATATTACAACGAAGAAAGGTGGAGGTCCGAGTCATTATTTAGGTGGCAGTGCTGTCCGCTTGCTTATTTTGTCTCCCGCTCCCGCCATGGATAATGGAGTTTGTTCGAAAAAAAAAACAAGATGGGTTTTCATTTAATTGAATTCTAGATTGTGAAGTTTTCGTGACTGCAAGGATTCATACTCTCTGTTTTTTTTCGTAGCGTATCAAGCAATTTTACTGGAGCAGTTACACCTGATGACGGAGGCTTGTGTTGCTTCCGAAACATCGTGAGTTAATTTATTTTAATCTTTTACCTACGTGATTTCATTTCATTTACACAAAAACACCATAACAATTTGTTATTTGCTGTTGCAGAACCTTGTGTCGTCACAACTAAATTCATGCCCCCCCTCCCTCTGCTTACATTTTTTTTCTCGTTCACCAGCCGATTTGTCTTTCGCAAAAAAAAAATCATAGTTGCCACCTCTGTGGCTCAACAAACCAGAACACAGCACTAGAGCAGGGGTAGAACCTCCCATGCGTGCATTTTGTTGAGAGGTGTGCAATTACACAACTGACAAAAAGTCGGGACTTTTAATATCCCAGGAAGACTTTACAGATTTCCCAGGACAGCTAACCTCAAAAGGAGGAAGTCATGGGAAACCGATGATAGGTGGCGACCCTACGAATGATTCATGAACACAGCATTAGTTTAAAATGGGAAAACTTTGAGCCAGTTTGTCCCTCTGGGTCTCACCAGCAGAACATCGTTCTGAAAGGCACATAATCTGACGAATGAGAAAAAATATAAAGGTTTTATGTGGGAAGAGGAATGTTTGTGAATTATCTATTCATCATCATCAATGCACCAGCGACGTGCACAATACGTATGTGCCACGCTATGTTTTGAACTGATGGGTCTCATAGCTTAATTAGATGGCCCTAACCCATGATTGGCAACGCAAGAGCATTGGCTGAACAGATCTGACTCGTAATGAGACCCAGCAGCTCGAGACCCGTGTACATCTGTCCAACTCATTCAAACTCTGAAAGAAAATATTGCTTTAGAAGGCCCACAGGCTGACGGATGACAGAAACTAAAATATAATTATGTTTTACGTCGAGAGAAGGGACTTTTGTTTGGTTATTTATTTATTTGGCAAACAAGAATGTTCCACTAATTCCCCGAATACGCTCCGCCTGCAGGTGTCTGTGTTTTTCGGGTGGACGGGTCAAGTATTCACCCTGCACTCCCTCCCTGCCCTCCCCCCTCGCAGCAACACTGTCGCTATTGAAATGAAAATCGCAGATGTAAATCCCCGTGTGGAAGAGTGTGCTGTGGTTGTGGGTTTGGTTGTGGCGGTGGTTGTGGCTGTGGTTGTGGCTGTGGTTGTGGGTGTGGTTGTGGCTGTGGTTGTGGGTGTGGTTGTGG
>CM025655.2:7353653-7363849 GCA_014621495.2 Entosphenus tridentatus
CCACTGGTTCTTCATGTTCTACAGATGTAGATGCCACTGGTTCTTCACGTTCTGCAGATGTAGATGCCACTGGTTCTTCACGTTCTGCAGATGTAGATGCCACTGGTTCTTCACGTTCTGCAGATGTAGATGCCACTGGTTCTTCACGTTCTGCAGATGTAGATCCCACTGGTTCTTCACGTTCTGCAGATGTAGATGCCACCACCGCCATCTATTGCACGGCAATTGAACTTACGACTCTCGGTCCGAACAGGCAACTGGACATTCGGACGGATTTTTGTTCGTATCTATGAAAGTTTGTAAGTCGAATGTTCGTAAGTAGAGGCGTCCCTGTAATCCATAACGTGTAGATTTTTTAAAATAAATTTTAGATGCATTACATGAAACAATACACCAAGCCCAATTTAATTACGGAATACTTGCTCTTCCTTATTGTAGTTATTCTGCTCAGCATTTTCAGCTATTTTCAGTGTGTACAATGGTTTCACTGGAACAGACATGAGACCCTCATAGTCACTCTTCCATACGTTCTCATGAGAGCTGCCATGAGCTCGTTATTTGTTACATAAGTATAACATATGACTCCGCAGTATCTTTTGTATGCTCGCAATACGAACATTATGTAAATGTGCAACAATTAAACAGAAGATCGCATTAAGAACAAGTTACATATTGCAGCACGGCCAGTTTCCTCTCTTAATTATTTAGCCCAAAAATTATTCCCACTACATCAACGTCTGCGAATACAAACAACATTAGTTAAATTATTCACGCGGCGAAAAAATTTAATGGTATTATTACGACTGCGGCTGCACGCGTCACACGGAATCAAACCGCATTTTTCTACGGGAGACTGAGCCGGGCCCCCATTATTTTATCTTGTACATGAGAGCAAGTTTACATTTTCTTTTTTTCTTTACAATTGAAATATTAATGAAGATAAATTGGGTTATCCATATTTAATGGCAGCCAGTGCGCATCTTCGAATGAACCCGATCGTGAGACGGCGGTAGGGGTGGTGGTGGTGGGGGTGTTTCCGCGTCGCGGGCGTGAAAAGCCACGCGAATTCACGCCGCCTTTAGCGGAACCGAGGGCGGGCTGCGGATCGCCTTCCTCGAGGTCGCACGGAGCCTTGCGCGCGAGGTCGCGCCGAGGCCAGAGCGCCGTTTAAACTCGCGCGAAATGAAATCGGCGAGTGAAGGGGATGCGTTTCGTCGGTCGACGGTGACTGTGGATGAGTGGACGAAGGGTCACTGGGCGTGACGGTGACTTTGACTGCTGCCCACCAGAGGCGGAAGCGCGGCCGAGACGTTTGCGGGGTGAGATGAAGCCGGCGTGAATGAAGACCCAGACTCTAAGATAACTTCGTGAAAATTATTCATTGGCTATAAATAATTATTCATTGGCTATAAGTAACCAATATTCACCGAATGGCTGTCCTTGTACAATAACAATAACAGTCAAATGAAATTGCACCTTCCTCACACCGACATTGAATACGTGAGAGTTGACGGACTAATGTTTTGACTGCTATAGTCGAGTAGACTTATGAGAGGACGGTCCGCAGACTAAGACACGACTACAATCCCACAGGTTGCCGTCGGCGAGGCCAAGCCAAGCCGTGGTCAAAGTGATTTCATGCTTAATTGAGCGGTAAGGCAGTGCTCATCTCGTGTTTATAGCCGTGAGCCAGTGGTGGAAATTCAACATTCCAGTGGCAGGGCTCAGTCTATCCACAGGACAACCACCGTTGACTTCCCCACAAATTGATACAAATTCTATCGATCCCCTCGGGGAGGGCCTTCTGCCAGCAGTGTCACGAGCAGGAAATTGCAGGGCTGCAGTTATTGTCAGTGCTGACAATGGTTCCGCTGGAACAGACATTAGACCCCGATAGCAAGTCAGTCTCCCATACGATCTCATGAAAGTTGCCATGAGCTTTGGCATTGAACTCCGGAGTATCATTCGTACGCTGCTCGCAATACGACCATGATGTAAATGTGCAACACAACCCCCACCTCCGCCCTCCACAACCAGGATTCGAACCTCGCAGCCTTCCGATCGCGAGCCGCTCGCTCTACCGCTGGAGCCACGTGGCAAATGAAACATTAAGACGGCGGCTGCAGGGGCCCACGGCAGAGGAGAGAACCTCGCGCGCGCTTCGCGATCGGCATCCGAGCGGCCGCTGCTCAATCCAATCAAGCGCCGCACACATTTCATTAGGCCGCTTTCCACTGTCATCGCGCAAGAGGCAGCTCCATCTCGCTGCCCGTGAGCTCCAAATCATGGCGGTGAACAGGAGCAACACACCACCTCCAACCCCAATCACCCCCCCCCCCCCCCCGGGAGAAACGCGTGCAACTTCAAACCAGCTCGCTCAATCCACTCACTGGGCCCGCCTGGACAGAGTGAACATTTTTTTGCGCTTCTCCCACCAAGTCAATCTCGGCGGCTCGTCGTCGCAGCATCGTCGCCAGCGAGAGGCAATTTTGCTGACGGCAGTTGCGGTCGCGGGGAATTGTTGTGAGCTTTGAGCGCCGAGCAGAGCTGCCAGATCTCCGCAGAGTGAAAGAAAACGCCGCACGTGTGAGCCCGCTCATCGCAAAGAAGCTGCAGCGGTGGAACGATCCTGCCAGTCTCCGCATAGGTCCCAATTGACTGATTTCGTTAAGCTGCTCATTTTTTTCTTGAGCTAATACGGACAAGGTCATTGACGTAAGACGTTGACATATTTCCGCATGTGCACTGTAAGTGCACTCCGCGATGAACTCGGCTAGCCCCGACTTTGAATTCTCAGCCACGGCTTCCATCAGTGTACGCAATATGCACGTTGAACTTCTTTCGCACCGTACGTAGCCAACCGTGCTCATGGAGAGGGGAAGGAGAAGAAACTAAACACACACGCACATAGTGTCGAGCGACATCTGAATTGGTCCTTCGCACCTCTCTACCATTCACTGACCGGCACCGATTGGCAGGAAGCGTGGCCAAAACAAATCCTCGGATGGCACGAGGGGGCCTTTGTCCGGCAATGGATGAACAAAGGGCTGGCAATTACTCTTTGGTTCTTTCGGTAAAGTCACGTAGGTATGAATAAAAGAAATTAAATTAAATCACAATTGTTAATATGTATTTACGTATTATGTATTGTTTGCGAGTTCATGCTGGTGAAGAAAAAAAAACTATGTGTAGGGACTGTGTGACATTGAACCGTTGTTTCCTATAATATAACTGCTTGTAAAACTCTGAGACCATAAAGCGATGACATGAATTTGCTTGTCACAAGAACAGCCACTTGGGTAGAATAGGGCAGCACAGAAGGTAGATCGGTGACTGTGTAAAGAAATAACAATTTACATCTATTAAGGCGACTTTGTCAGGTGGAAATTCATGAAAACGTAATGACAGGCCACGCCATACAATGCTGTAGCATTTGGTAAAAATTTCTGATATTGGAGAAAGAAATCGTTTGAAAAGGTAACTTCGCCACACCTCGATTGTGCTTCCTGCTGTCAAATGCCGACGAGTCAAATAGTCGACGTGAACGCTATAATCTTACGGTTTCTCTCAAACGCAGAGACAACAAACAACCTTTTGGAAAACAAAACTTGCATAAGGGGCATTTCAACACAATGGTTCACTGGAGGAAAGCGATGCTACATTTAATCGAACAAGAAATGGGAAAACACATTCCCTTCGCAGGCCCTTATTTTTTTATTTCTCTCCCTCTCTCATTGGGAATTGGACACAGGAGGGCCGAGAGCTTTTAATGCGAAGAAACTGTCATGCTGGAGAGGCCATCGTGTTGGTTTTCTACCTCTTTTTCGTGTCAGTAAATTGTGACTTGAACATTTCAAAGGTAAATGTAGAGCAATTTTACACTGCTATTAAGTACAGGAAATCAACACTAAACTCATTCAGACCTGTGATTTAAAAACAAAATATATATATTCTACAGATGTTTTTGTAATTCATGAAGACAAGCGCTACGACCGGAGTGTCAAAAGAATGACACGAAAAGGTGCTTCGGGGATATTTCTGCATAGCGTTAATATTTCACTCACGTTTTAAACAACCAATCATTGGTTCACCATCATCATCATTGACACACAATAAATAATGCACAGCCCTTTAAATGAAGCCCCCTCCACGCCGTGTCGGGTTATGGCGGTTGCTTGACCATACTTCACCACGCTGGCCCAGTGCAGGGTTGGTGGAGTGGTGGAGGGGGCATCTAGGACCAGTTCAAGATAGCCACTCGCAAATGTAAAGCTTTCGTGACTGCAGGGATTCATCTTCTTGGTTATTTCGGTAAAGTCACGTAGAAGGGAAATAATAAAAGAAAACATATTTTATTATGTTTTATTAATACAAAAATAAAAATATTTTATTATGTAAAATTTTTATTATTTTATTATTTCCCTTCTACGTGACTTTACCGAAAGAACCAAGAAGATGAGCCACTCGCCACTTACGTTGACCGTGGCCTCGAATTTTTACTCCGATGCCAGCTTCACAGTTGCAGTGAGCACAGACGATCGCGCGCAACCACTGCCTCCGTAAAATCCACATCGGCTGCATTCAACAAAAAACAAACACCTAAAAACCGTCAAAGACAGCAAGCGCTTGAAAGCGAGTAGTTTGGTTATTAAAAAAACACGAAGCGAATACCAAAACAAATCTAACGGAGCGTCTGACCTAAGCGAATGATAGATATCACCTGGTGAGGTTAACAACGCTCTCATTGCGGTAGTGGGCGAGCATCGTCTTGCGTCCTTAATTAAACTGGAATTAAAACAAACGTCCTCTCAACACCCCCCTCGCGCATTTTAATGTGAGGGCCAAGAAACGAACGGCACGCTCTCCGTAGCGACGCACGCGGTGGCGCGCATTTCGATCGATGCCGGGCGAAAAATTGTAGGCTTCCTTCGGCGGCCCCTGAGAATTATTTGTTTTTATTGGCGCTTTATAAATTGCATTTTTTATATTTCTATATATAAAAAAAAAAGATTTCATGCGAGCATCGTGCCAAAAATTTGTACCGATCATGGTGCAACGAGGGCACGCCGCCATAATTCGACCACCGCTGGAGGGCGAGGCTGATATAAGAGAAGAAGGGGGACTTGGCGACTCTTCGCCGCAGGAGGCGAGAAGTTGTCAATCAACAGCGGATCCCTCTGACGGGGTCTGTGAGGCCAAACAGGGCCACCGCTCCTCCACGTACCCCCAGTGAAATTGGTGCCGTCACCAAGGAGAAGGAGACAGAGAGAGAGAGAGATTGAGCACAGCATAGCCCCCCATCCCCCACCAAAAAAAGAGCACGTAAGACAAATGAGACACACAGTGTGGTAAGTAAGGATAGTGAAAATTCAATATATTTGAGAATAGGTTTTCTCCTTTTTTCTGGCAACAAAACAGGTGTTAAGATGTTAAAACACCAAACTGAAACCTTTTACAAGTAATCATGTCTGCATTAACCACAATACTTGTGGTCAGAAGGCAAACAAAAAACACACTGATAATATATGCATTGTCCATGAAATGATTGGTCCACACCAGAGACAGCTTTCTTTCGAGCCTAGTCTCAAACGGTGTTAGATGTGCGTACGTGCACATCCCGGCACGCACTCTTCGCTTGGTTGGCTACGTACGGTGCGAAAGGAGTTCAACGTGCGTGCATTATATATATGTGTGTGTGTGCACGGTATATGGGACGCTGCCGTGGTGTGAAGGTTAGCACACCGGACGTGCAATCCAGAGGTCGCCGGTTCAATTCAGACTCTCCTGGCGTGGCAGCTGAAACAACGGCGCACGTTCATTAATTTTCCACACCTCTACGCACCCAAAAGTATCATTTGATATACGGCACTTAGTCAATCGGCAGGTTGCATGCACGCGGGGTAAGGTGTGGGTGCTCCCACCGTCTTCCTAGATGCCAGGCCAGTGTGGCAGAGTCGGAGAAATGCCACGGAAAGGGGCTTTTGTGAGCTCCCTCTCGTGGAGGCCCTTCTGCCAACAGTGGCGTGAGCAAGAAATTGCAGGGCTGCGCCTTTACCTTTAGATACGTAGCTTAGCCTTAATACTTTCGGAGCATTCGGGAAATCACAAGCACTTAGATGTTGAATAAAAATACTCTAGCAGTAAAAATAGACTTTGAGCAGCTGACTGCTTAGCATAAATATTACAAATAAACCCATGTTCGAGGTTAAAACAAGCTATAGAGATGTCTATTTTTATATATTCAAACTGCATATGAAGACACGTTTTTTTGTACGCTTTCCTTTAAAACGTTAGCAATGTAATGAAATGAAGCAGAACAAACTTTGAACATGAATTCACGGTGATGTTTATTTGACTTACTTGCTGCGCACCGTGGAGACGCGATACACCGCCGTAATTACGAGAGACGTGACGACGTTCATCCATGGGTTGAAATCAATGTTTATGTTCGCGACGCACGCGTCGAATAGCACGAGTATGAATCGATATTATACAATTCATACCAACAACAGCAACACGAACGTCTAAGGTCATTTTCTGTTCGAATGAGCATCGAGGCTCTCAGCCAGTGGTGGAAATTCCACGTTCCTATCTCCATAGGACAACCACCCTTGACTTTCCCCGTGACAAAGTGGTGCTTATTCTTAAATCCTTTATATTAAGTTCACTTGCTTGCGCGCTTACGACCGTGCAAATCTTTCGGTCGTTTTTTAACCCACTTCCCGTGATCCAATCGAGCTGACATTTTGCACACAGACTCGTTGTGCGTGACAATTGATTTTTGTTTTAAAAAATGCAAAAAATTGTACACTTTTTAGGCAATTTTTTAATATTTAATTACCAATTGCTTAATGGTGGCAGCCAATCATCTGACCCATAGGTGGCAGCCATCTCAAGCCAGAGGACGAGAGGACTCTAGCCACCACGCATATAAAGAATTTAAAGTGAAAAACTTTGTTTTTACGGGTTAATTTTTTAATCGCCCAGAGGGATGATGGGCTGAGTCAACCAATAACCGCGATTGAAACTCGTATGTAGTCGATTGGGAGCCACTGAGCCACCTTGCTGGGATATTTTGTGAATTCAATTTCCATTCCAAGTGTGTGATAACGTAACGTTTAGGCTAAATGGTGCACTGTGAAAAGGGTACTCAAAAACCCAAGACACAACACAAACAATATCGAAACATTTAACCGTGTGTGTGTTTTTTCCCCCTTTAATACTTCAATCGAATTGCCATCCCATATCGTGACTATTCATCAAATCACTGATGGTGAGCGGAGGTTGGTGGCCGGGGGGGAGGGCGGGGGGTGATTCGTTACATCAGACCTAATTTTTACTTATAATAATGCTTGAAAGGGCATTTAAACTTGGCAATTCAGAAAGCACGGCAAGTGGGCTTTGCACGCCAAGGTGACCTCGCTGTCACAAGCTGTTGGCTGGGTTCTCTCAAAATGCATTTCGAGTCCGATCTGGTCCAATTCATGACAAATTAAATTAGTTCATGCTTGTCTCGAAATTCACTCCGATTTCCCCGAGCCCACGCTACAAAAGGTAATGTCAATAATAATAAAAATATATATATATACTTTAACAAAAGTAATTCAGCTTCTGCCCACGCAGCAGTACAAATGCGTAAACCGCAGAAAGGTCGACGTGCGGCCAGCGTGGAAGATTAGACCGAAATAACCTCCGGAAGGGGCTCTCTAGAGCTGCGTGCACGTTGAACTTCTTTTTCACCGTACGGAACCGACTGTGATAATCGGAGCTCACCTCGAGTGGAGGCCCTTCCACCAGCTGTGGCATGAGCGAGCACTTTCAGGACTGCATCGCTCACCTTTTTTTTTATTTAACAGCGTCCCTCTGTCACCAATGCAGCTTCGGTATTCGCCGACTATCTCACTGCAAGGGATAGCCCTGGGAGTTCCACGTCGCGCTTGTGTTGCTAAAATGTCGCTTCGGCAGGCTTGACGTTCCACAGATCCGCGATATTGAAAACAATAAACTCCGGGGATTTGGCCTTACAGGGGCTCGTTCTGAGCGCATCCACGCACGGAATGCTACGCCCCCCCCCCCTTCCAACCCCCGTTGGGGACACAGCACTCTGATTTCATAAGATGGGATCGCCCGGAGCAATATGTACCTGGGCTCTATCTCTCGGACACTCTGATAACTCTAAATCGCTCTGCAAGGTAAAGAGCCCCAGGGGGGGTGGGGGGGGGGACACGGTTACAGCCGTGAAAGGTGAGGAGCGGCAGCGGGGCGAGTGCTCAGGTGTCTCCGTGCGGCGCCGCCGGTTTGTCCGAGAGTTCAAACTAATCTTCTCAGGAGCTACAATGCCGCCAACGTCCAGGCCTTGCTGGCCACGAGATGAGAGGGAGGGCCTTCGGTAGAGAGTTCGCGTAGTTTTTGCCACTCCGCCCCCGTTGAAGGAGCGAGGACGATAGCTTGGCTCGCATGATCGGCAGCACTGGACTTTCAATACAAAGGTCACCAGGTCGATCCCATCTTCCAGGCACGCCAGGCGCAATAGCGTTGCAGGTTTATTCAATTCCCAGCGGCAGAAATGGATACACGCCGATCGGCACTCTCGCGTGTGGTGCGGTGGACTTTGTGGGTCCTCCCCACCTCCTTCAATACATCTGAACGGCGTGTAATGGTCGGCTGAAATACCCCCTGAAAGGGCTCTCTCTAGAGCTTCCTCGAGTGAAGGCCCTTCCACCCGCAATGATGCGAGGAAGAAATTGCAGTGCTGCGCCTTTACCAGCCAGAGAATCTTTAAAAAAAAAAAGGTCCCTGCTTGGGATTGACCTTAATTAATAGTACAATGGGTAAAGTACCTTTCGTGGATATTTCAATGTCTGTTTGAACACATCTAATCTCACGCGCGGCGACTGTGGTTATAGATGGGACGGGAGGGGCGGGGGGGTGGGTTAAGTCACAAAGGTAACGACTACAGAGGGATTTTCAGCCACAAAGGGCATCCGCTAGCGAGTACTCAGTGTCGGCAGGACGGTGTTCAGACGGCCACATCGATCTCGAAAGGTCAAAGGGGCTTAGCTGATTGCGATATCGGTGCCCGCGGTGGGAGGGAGGTCTCCGTGGCACGCCCGCTACCCGTGTCTCGGGAACTTTCATGTTGGGCACAGAGCCACGGACATCGCAGCAGGTGCGGTGAGTGAGTGGGTGGGGTTCTATGGGGAGCGGTGGTGCAACGGTTAGCGCTACGCTGCGCTACGAACCCGGCGTACGCGAGTTCGATTCCCACTCACGACCAACACCGGTGACGATTATCTGAATCGGTTCTGGGCCTCCCCTAGGTAGACTTGGCCTCAAATTAGTACCTGGTGCGGTGTGTAAACGACGCCACTAGGGAGACAACGGCGGCCGGGCGTGGTGCTGACCACCCACCCCCTCGTGTGCCACAGTGCCGGCCTTCATAGGTGCTCGCTAACAGCCCTTGCCCCAATAGTCCGTTCAAACTATACGGGGGATCTTTGTCTTTGTGCTCGTGTGGTGTGCCGGCCTTCATATGTGCTTAATCCACAATATACGTTTTTTTGTGTTAGATCGAGTATATACAAATGTGTCGTTAAACCCTGCACCACCCAACGCAACCAATTAGTAAGGTTTGTCACGTTAACAAAACATGCAAATTCGTGACTAGTACAGCACACCAGTTTGTCGTAGAGTAAATCCACAACATTTACAATTCGAGCACGACGTTTCGCCAAAAACTACAACCGGCATCATCAGGCGACGGCCAGATTTGTGGAGAAATCCTCCTGTTTCGTTCTTAAATAGAGGGGCAGATGTGCTGCTCGCAGCACTAACAATCTGTTAAAGCCACACGGGGATATTTGTCGGCGGGCAGCACCAACCTCGAGTTGATAAGCACAGTGGTGGCGCTGGGCACTGGAGAACCAATTACACGCGTAGAACCCCCACAAGCAGTTTCATGAAGAAACAAATTGCCGAATTCAAATACTAATAAACACCTTTTTAAAAGAATAATTAATGTCCTTCTTGAATTGGCGTAGTAACGAGATTATCAGTGGAGTAGTAACTACATTATCAGTGTCGTAGTAACGACATTATCAGTGGTGTAGTAGCTACATTATCAGTGGCGTAGTAACAATATTATCAGTGGCGTAGTAACTACATTATCAGTGGCGTAGTAACTACATTATCAGTGG
>CM025655.2:7368849-7381601 GCA_014621495.2 Entosphenus tridentatus
ACCACCCCTACCACCACCACCACTCACCGCTCCCAATAAAGGTTCCCAGTGGACAGGGCGACAGAGGTAATTTAGGTAGAAGAATGTGCGCATCATGAGAACACCTTCGACTTCAAACGACACCAACAATTTACATCGACACGGTCTCGTACATCGCTCGCGTTACGGAGGGCAACCCTCGTGGTCGAGATTGACACCCGTGCCGTGCGCAGACTAAATTGCGTAGAGGCTGGCTCGCGTTACAAACACGCAGCGATTCGTGGACACCCCTGCGCTCTTTGCACAACGTATGGTACGTTGAACTTCTTTCGCACCGTACGTGACCAACGGTGCTAATTGGAGGTGCGGGGGTAAGCGCAACAAACTCAACGCAAAAAGCAATTCTAAAGAAATGAGTTTTCAACGCAGATGATTTAAAGGCGCATAGCTCCAGTTGCTTCCTGATATCGGGAGGAAGAGCGTTCCAGACGGCCGCAGAAGCGCATCTGAACAGCGCGCGATACGGGTGACCGCCGCCGTCTTTTATCCGATGTCCTCCCTCCTCCTACGCGGTGGATGTGCTCCCCTCGGCGAGTTGCCCCCCTCTGTGCTGCCACTCCATCGTTGTGCCATCGGACCGCTGGGCTATCTTCTCCGTCCCGCTGACGCGTACCGCCCGAGCCAATTTACTCCACCCGACGGGCAATGTGACGTGTCCCCCACGTCGTGTGTCGTCGCGTCTCCCTAAAATCCACGCGTCCCCCGCTTGCACCGTCTCCGTTCGTTGCGCCCACTTTTGAGCGCTCGTTCAATTGCTCAACGTCCGTGTAGCCGATCGGCAAGTGCGTCATTTTGCGGCAATACACATCGATGAAACATGTTCTTATTAAGGCGGATTGGTACTTTGTTTTTTTTCCTAACTTGCCCTATTACAGATTCAAGATGCTCTTTAGAAAATGCTGAACATTCAATTTGTTTTAAAACACAAAACCACTCGTACACACACACACACAAGGCCGCGCACAAATTACATACCCATCTCAAGGCGGTGTTTACATTAGCCACACTTAATGAATAGGATTGAACTTCTGAAGGCGAATTCACAGACGTGATTAATGAGCTAAAACTACGTGAATATGGAACATTCGACCAACATACCTGATACATTTTAATTCCCGTGGCTTCAGCCTGCCAAACAACAACAGCAGCCCCCCCGCCCCCCCTGAACTGACAGCGCGCACGTGGTCAGTGCTCTCGTTCACGAGGGCACAACAAATCGTCAAAATAAAAAAAAGTCCCACCGTTTGATGACACCGCCCTCTACATCTCATATTTAAGAGCGGAATAGGAAGACTTTGTTCACGATCCTGGAAAATCGCCTGATGATGCCGGATACAATCGCCGGCAAAACGTCACAGTACCTCGGATTGTAAATGCTGTGCGTTCACTCTCCGACACATCGTTGTGCTGAAGCCGTAACTAATTGGCACGTTTTGCTTACGTGACAAATCTTACGAATTGGCTGGTGGCGGGTTAAACGCCACATTTACATTTATGCTATATAACTCCCCCCAACGCACCAAAAAATTTTTTTATTGTGAAATAAAATAAGTGCAACGCTCTTTTTTAACACGACACTGTGGGTTTAAATGTAGCACTCCTGCCCACCTCACAGCCCCGCGTCTACAGCACCTGGCAAGCCCTGGTGGTCACCCATCCGAGTACTAACCAAGCTCGACTTTGCACGGCTTCTGAAAGCCAACGAGACTGGACACACACATGTTGAGGGCGATTTTTCCCAATTACGAATCTCTGCGCGATCCACCGACCCCCCCCCCCCATCTCCGGACGCACTCCCCGCCACGCCACTGAGTCTCACTTTTGAACGCACTTTGATTTGAGTCCACGTTTCCTGTTCTAAAAATACATTTAAAAAATCTCCACCTGGACCTCGGTGACAAATTCACACCTCGCACGGCGGCTCGTGAAACTGTCCTCGTAAATCCGCGTTTGAATTTCTGATGAGGCAACGGGTGCATTCGTCATTCCGTCCGAGCACTCCGGCCTGCACCGCAAATCAAAATCTATAAACCTCGCCGACCTCTTACAAACACAGCACTTTCATTCTGCGCTCTGCTAGGTCCGTTTTCGTATTTTCACACCGGTACCTCTGCGTTGAAGAGCAAGATTGCATACTTCAACAGAAAGTCTACCCCAAAATCGAGCATTGGATCGTGTGTAAAATACAACCACCAAGGCTGGGACAACACACCACTTCGCAGGATACATAGGAGGCAACCAAGAATATATGTGCGGGATATTTGTTTTAATCACATCGATTTTTTTTCGTTCTCAATTCATTCCAAGTGTATTGTCGCACCTTCACGGCATGAAACACTGTGGGCGTTGCGACATTTAGAAATGCGTGGAAGCACTCCTGCAGTACTCGTGTCCGGTTCCACTTGCTTCCGCAGATTTCTCCCGTGTTAAAAAAAAAAGGTCTCCTTGCAAGGTTAGAAATTGGCTGCATGTCTTATGAGCCCCCGACTTGCACTGCCCGGGAGCTGTGTACAGCTCGCAAGCCGCGTTTTCGGCCACCCTTTTTACATTACACAAATTGCCATATTACTTAGAATATAGCTGCTCACCCCGAGCTATAAATGTTCTGATACGTGCACTGCCCTTGTACTGTTCTCTGGCCTGACACAGGTGAGACTAGGCCATGAAGAAGGTTGTCTCTGGTGTAGGTCAATCAGTTTCAAAGACAATGCATTTATTATCAGGGAATGTTTGTTTGCACGTTCACCACAGGTACGTGTGGTTGATGCAGACTTTATTCCTTGCAAAAGGTATCCATTTGGTGTTTGAACATCGTAACACCTGTTTTATGTGTCTCTGTGTGTTCCACGTGACAGCATCTCATTCACTGTGGATCTGATGACCATGGGTGGGTCCCCCACGTAATTGTAGAGTGGCAGCTGAATCTGAAAGAGTCGCTCTTAATTAGTCAGACAAAATCATCATCTATATCATCAGCTATAAGCATAGCCTATATCAGCGCTGTTTTAACGTGAGCAACACATCTTGACATTACTCAGACCAACTCTTGCAAATTAGACTCGTCCAGGTCTCTTGAGATCTCACCTGGCTAAGCAATGAAACGTGGCTTGACTCCATTGACCAAGTCGAAAGACAGAGAGGGTGGCTTCTGACACAAGCACACGACTCCGGATTCAAGCACAGGCGGCCTTTCTTCCAAGCGCCGTTGCCTGCATCCAGCCCCTGCCGTATTGATGTGTCCTTCAGTAGTTACATAAAAATGATATAACGCCGCAAGATAAAGTACAATATGACAGACCCGACAACTCGTCACGGATTAATACCGCGAGACGGATCCAATCTCGTTCGCAGCCAAGGAACACTGCTGCCCATGTCGCCTCCCGACACGGAAAGAGAACATTTCATGTTAAATCTATCCAATTGGACGCCTGAGAGGCGTTCACTATTGCGCTAAATTGGCATTTGCAGGGCCCTTCACATGAGGAGTGAAACAAGAGGTTTCCTTTCAAAGTGCTTTAACTTTTTTCTCTCTCTGTGTATTTAATTTCATACCCAGGAGCCAAACACCCATGCAATTGGCCAAACGGGCCCTCCTAAAAAAAGTAGTCTTGAGAGTTTACTCGGTAAATAAAAGGCATTATTACAATGATATATTAAAAAACACAGTGTATATCGCGATGAACAATGACCGACTTGGCACAGCGATACATCAGGCGAGTGGCAGGGCTGTGACAGCACCAAGGCCTCATGGTTCTTCCTTCCTTCCTGCACATTACTCACCGTTGACAAATTACAAAAGATTCCGAACTGCAGGGGCTTATCTCCATCTGACCAGAAGTTAGCTCCCCTCTTCCTGCATTACACAAACGATGTGCCTGCACCATTCAACTCTCTCTGCCATCATTTGCTCAGTGGTGTATGATGATCCGCATAGTGAGCCCCACGTTACCCGATTCATAATAGGTTTTCTTTTTGAGTTAGGTCGTGTACATACAATGCATGCCATAAAACCCTCTCCCATCCACCCGGCACAGCCAATTCGTAGAAGTTACATGTGAAATAAAGGGGGCCATTTAACACGTAGGCTTTCGCGACCAGTATTATTCATAATAAAGGCTTTTGGGCTAGATAGCGTAAGTATAAATGCGTTGCAACCCTCCACTACACGACACAGGCAATCAGTAATAATATGTCACGTTAACAAAACGCCAATTAGCTACTTCCTCAGCCCACCGGTGTGTTTTAAGAGTGAATCCACAACATTTAGAATTTTAGTACGACGTTTCGTTGGTAATTGCATCCAGCATCTTCGGGCGATTTTCCAGCATAGTGAAGCCATACACCTGCTTCCGGTCTTAAATAGTGCAGGATGACGTCATCATTGTTGAACTCCATCAGGTTTCGAGATCAGGGGCGGAGGTGGGGGGGTATTGTAATAGATTAGTAATCAGTTAATTAGTATTTGATTCCTCTATAAGGAATTGTAATATGTATTGTGTATTTTATCATGGAACTTCATTTGCCAGTACCAAAATATGAGAATAGGTTTTCCCCTTTTTCTGGCAACAAAACAGGTGCGTTAAGATGTTAAAACACCAAAATGAAACCTTTTTACGAGGAATCATGTCTGCATTAACCACAATGCTTGTGGTCAGAATGCAAACAAAAAACATACTCTGACAATATATGCTTTGTCTTTGAAACTGATTGGTCCACACCAGAGACAACTTTCTTTCGAGCCTAGGCTCAAACGGTGTTAGATGTGCGTACGTGCACATCCAGTCTTGGACCGTTATCTTGCCTTTTGGCGTCCTCTGGTCTAACACTGTGTATTACTTAATAATACGCTTCCAGGCTGCGCTAAGTCTGTAGCTATCAGAGTGTTGGAAAGTTTTATGACAATTTTTAAATGTGGTACACGGTTTGCAGGTTGTTAACAGTAGCTCAGATCTCGTGCATAACCTTGAACGGACCTGTCAGGGCAACCGCTCTTAAACGAGCACCTTTGCATAAGGAGGCGACGTGGTAAGCACCAGGCCCGGCCGCCTTCGTCTTCTCAGTGCTGATGTTGACACACAACGTCGACTCATTTAAGGCCGAGTCAACATTCAGGAGGCCCGGAACCAATTCAAACAATCACCACCAAAGTCACCCGTGGCCGGGAATCGATTTCATGTCGGAGTGCAGTGCGATAACCCGCGACACTACCGCTCCCCCCACGGGCAGGACACGCCCACAAAGACAAAGATCCCCCATACAATTTGAGTCGACTGTTGGGGCAAGTGCTGTTAGCGAGCACCTATGAAGGCCGGCACTGTGCCACACGAGGGGGTGGGTGGTCAGCAACACGCCCGACCGCCTTTGTCTCCCCAGTGGCGATGTTTACACACCGCACCAGGTACTCGTTTGAGGCTGAGTCGACCTAGGGGAGGCCCGAGACCGGTTCAGATAATCGGCACTGGTGTTGGCCGTGAGCGGAAATCGAACCCGGGTCGCCAGTTTCGTAGCGCAGCGTAGCGCTAACCGCTACACTATCGCTCCCCGCACACACAGACTCACACAGACAGACAGACACACACACAGACGCGCGCGTGCGCGGGACAAACGCGACGTGACCGGATGAGCTGGCGACGAGGGGATGAAGGGGAGAGGAAATGCTCGTTCAGAGGGGGAAGCGAGAGGTGGGATGGGAGTGGGGCGCGAGAGGCATCACGCCGAGCAGGAAGAGGCGAGACGCGGCAGCGTTGGGGACACATTACGCCGTTGTGTTGTCTGTGCCGCGACACAGATAACGCCGATTCAGCTGGGCGCTAAATTCCTGCCAGCCGATGGCCCACCGAGACAATGCATTTGGCAACGACGACGACGGAATTGGCCAAGGTAGGACTCCGCTCATAAAGAGTATTCAGGCTTGACTCAGACTCTCCTGGGCATTGGGGGAGGTACGAAACGCAAAATTGTCGAGTCTTTAAATATCAAGTGAGGATTGTGTATGTGAAAGTAATCATTGGTTATAGGTTCGCACACGGCAGGTCTGAGACATCTGAACCGTTCTTAGAGTCCTTCCCTTTGCCAAGCAGCACTGACCAGCGTGGTGAAGTATGGTAAAATAACCTCCACGGCTGACGTGGCGTCGATTGATACAGGGATGTATATTATGAATGTACTTACATTTATTTAGCTATTTATTTAAAAATGGTAATATTATAATAGCCATCGGTGGAGACGACGCACAGAGTTGACCCCTGATCAGAATTTGACCTCCAGACCCTCCCGACTGCAAGTCAAACGCCCTGCCAGAGACACGTTCGATACGTACGTATGTTGAACTTCTTTCGCACCGTACGTAGCCAACCATGCTAATCGGAGGTGCGGGGGGCAAGGACAACAAACTAAACGCAACACAAAAGCAGTTCTAAAAAGAAATGAGTACGTACGTGCAAAAACTGAGAATGGATTCAATGAAGGCAAAAGATCACCCCCCCCCTCCTCCTTTCTTCATCACCGCAGTATGCCGAAGCAGGCGGTGATCCAAAGAGAATAATATTTACAGAAGAGCGATCGCTTTCCCATGCAGGAAGTTCTGACCTCGGCAGTTTTGTGGTGTTTGTGCAAGAGGAGAGCAGCCTCAGCAGCCCTATTAACAACAAAACTATTTTGACTTAAAACTTTCGTGACTGCAGGAATCACACGTCCTTTGGATCTTTCGGTAAAGTCACGTAGATATGAAAAATAAAAGTAAATAGAAAATAAAACTACGACGTTTCGATCACAACACAAGCGATCGTCATCAGGAAAGTAAAAAACACAAAACACATTTTTGCTACGACTTCATTGGCCAGCCGAGGAGATGGAGCGACGCAATCAAATCGTCGTGAGCAGCTACGAGGTGGATTATTATTACAGTCGCAGCAACACGAGAGGTGGCACCGGCTGGGGGAGGCCTTTCATCCAGCAGTGGATCAGCCCTGGCTGACGGTGGTGATGATGATGATGATGACGACGACAACCACCGACCACCGTGCACAAGAATGTTGGGTTCCATTTGGCCGCCACGGGAAGACGCCAGCCAGCTCACAGCGTGGGGCCGACGGGCGGCAATGGGACGCATGAGATATTAAAATCATCATCATCATCATAATAATAAACGTCTCACGCTCAGCCGGCCTTTGTCACGCATCCAGGGAAGAGGAGCCAACGCTGCGGATTATTTGTCACAGGACCCGGGAGAAGCTGCTTGGCGCGCTCGAAGATTGCGCGAGCGAGGCGTTCCGTGGGAGCGCAGGAAACACGCGGACCCCCCGCGCCCGACACGCTGGGAATGATGCCTCGGTAGTGATGCGGGCAGGCGCGTGTTCATATTTAAACGCGCGAGCGACCCGCGATTCTAAATCAACCGATGGCAACGCATTGTCAAGTAACGTTTTCGCTTTTAAGCGACGTTTTGGGCGGGATTTCTATCGTAATTATGTTAAGCGCATTGGAGTGACTTAAATTTTAATTTGTTTTTCCTGCAGCACTTTGCCAATCTGCTGCAGGGTTGAAGGCCTCCTTCTCGTGCTCTGTAGGACGTGCGCGTTTGTTTTACCATACTTCACCAGTGCAAGTTGAAGGATGGCGAAGGGGGGGTCCAAGATTAGTTCAGATATAACTTGCAAGTGCGGAGCCATAGCAGAGTGGTCCCTGCACAATGCCATGAGCCTGATGGCCTTGCCTCGATAATTATTGTTATTGATGACAAAGTGCCCTTTATGATTTAAAGCTTTCGTGACTGCAGGGATTCATATTCTTGGTTCTTTCGGTAAAGTCACGTAGAAGGGAAATAATAAAATAAATAAATACCAAAAATATTAATATACAACATTGTTTAATATTTGTATTATTTTATTATTTCCCTTCTACGTGACTTTACCGAAAGAACCAATAATATAAAGTGTCCTTTATTTACGCCAGTAAAGCCTCACCAAATGTTGACAAAGTCCATTGCATCGGGATGTTTTGTCATTTCCATGAACGAGAATTTCAAGTATTTGTGGAAAAAATAGCCAAAGAATCCCATGCATATAAGGTGGGGGGGGTGGGGGGGTTTGGGGGGGGGGATAACACTCAACACTGCCATCTTATGACCACGTCTCAGCCACAAACCTTCGAAATATTTGGCAACCCCCTGGCAGTCCCCCGTATTCAAGTCACAGAAACCAGCCAGTCTCGCCTCTGTCCTCCGAAGCGTTTTCGGGTTGCCTGACATTCCTGAAGAAGCTCCCAGCACGCGGAGTGAAACGTCGGAAAACGGAGAGCCACACACGGCACAACAGCGAAAACCAACTGCAGAAGTTGTAGCAGTTTCAAATCCCTGCTGTTCGTATGCAATTCGGTTACTAGGTTGTGGTTAAGCGCTGCAATGCTCAATATATACCCACACACATATTAAATTACTAAAATGTCAGTCCGTCATTAGCCGTTACGGCTTTTCCACTCAGGAGTTTTAAACTCTTGGCAAAAGACGCGTTGACAAGACTCAAGGTGCCCTATTACGCACACACCTCATGATACATGATCACGTTGAAGGTTATCGGTCTGCGATATAAAAAAAAAAATCTGCGCCATTACAATGTGTGTGGGGAAAAGACAAATAGGTTATGTTTTATTTTATCATTATTATTGTCTCTTGAGAGAGCCAATGTTTCAAGGATATCTATTTGCAAAATGTATTCCATAGACACCGACAGAAACAGCATTAGATCTCATAAATGCCGAGTTTGGTCAAGCTTTGACTATTTTAAACGTGTGTGCTTATGCAGAACATTGCTGATTGTGCAACACAAATATGTTTTAAAAAAAGGTAATTAAACAACTCTACCAATGGATGTACTCCTGTTAGCAACAGCTGTTTATTTTCACATTTGAGCACGTCTACCTTTCAATTATGTTTTTTTCCTTTCTAAAATAATGAGGAAAGCGAATACAATTCAGCCATTAGAGGAAACAAAACCAGAAGCTACCTTTAAACTGAATGAGAGTGGCGCTTAACATCTAAAAGTAATGAGAAATGTGCCTCGTATAGTGTTGTGAATTGTTTGGGGTGAATGCTGTTATCGAGCACCTGTGAAGGCCAGCAAAGGCACACAAGGTGATATGGTCAGAACGATGCACATCCAACCACCTTTGTTTCCCTCGTGCACGTGACAGCCACACCGCGTGCTCATTCTGGGCTGTGTTTGACCTTGGCACATGGGACGATGAACACGAAACTAACCAAACTAAGAAACATTTTACGTGGGAAAATCCACTGAGGCGCTAGGTGGAGCATTACATTAAAGAATTGTGAGAATTGGCGGCAGCTTGGAGGTGGTCAACCAGCGGTGGATTGACCATGGCTGATGATGACGATTCGTATAAATGCGCAAACTACAAGCCCACTAATAACCCGATGCATAACTGAAAACGTACATTTTCTTCAATTGTGGCACTATTGCATTTGATATCCCATACGCTCCACTACATGACCTTTACTACCTTGGGGCGCCACGGTGGCGAGATGTTAACTCCCTCGCCTGGTATACAGGATGTCGTGGGTTCAATCTCGACCCTGACGCCTGCTGTATATTTTGAGTTTGCACGTTCTCCCCGTGGTCGCGTGGATTTTTCTCCTGGTCCTCTGGTTTTCCCCTCAACATTTAGAAACGTGCGTTTAGAGTATTTGGCTGCTATAAATGACCACACGATAAGCCACTTCGTTGAGCTATCATTTGTGGCCAGGTCGCTTATGAAAAAGATCTGTGTCGCTGAGTGGGCCTTACCTGGTAAAATAGAAATAGTGTATAGTTTTACCTTCTGTCAAGCATGCTGAATTCATGTGCGTCAACCTACGTTCCGTCTATCTTACATTGCAGAATCGTGAGCGATTGTGGGGCCAGAAGTTTGGGGGGGCAACTAACCATCCAGCAGTAGATTAACCATGGCTCACGATGATAATGATGATTCGACGTGTGAAGGTGGCTGCTGATTCTTGTGCAATGTGCATCCATTCTCTAACGCCATCCCTCAAACAACCTACCCATCAACTAAATACGCGTACACATTTCACTCCTCGCTGGACCATAGCAGATTTAATAGCCGTGTTTATGACACCGCTGTTGCGGGATTTCATTTCAATATTCCATTGCCTTGTATGTATGTAAGTATCCCAGGTCTCCCTTGGTCTTTAATGTGCGTGCGAAAAAAATGCAAGTATCTTCCGGAAACTTACAAATCTTATCCATTCAACCTGGCTTTTCATTCTTCAACTCAGAACAATTAATAACGATGCGCTGCTGGTCAATGTTGTGAGCAGTGCAATATAAGTAACGTTCGTATTTCTTCGATGTGCTTTCGGGGTTGTACCGTGCATTGTTCTGCACGACGTCTGACCTTTTGCCCCCATGGGCTGGGGAGTTTCTTCAATTCCCAGCTCCTGAAAAAGCTCCCAGCACGTGGAACAAAAACGTCGGACATTGTGCCGAACAACCCGAAAACACATTGGGGAGATACAGCACGACCGCAAAGAGCCTACGCAGACGTATTTGTTTCTCAGCTGGTTTAAATGACGGCTACGAACGAATGAGATTCATTAACTCGCCAGCAGTGTCAGTCACCCTGGCCAGGCATTGAACCTGGCGTACGTGAGTGGTGAGTCCACATCATGGTGACTTTGCTTAATGGGTGCCAATTGTTTGAGATGTGGAATTCTGGTACTTTGGTCGATGTCCTCATTTGTCACAATTCTCTGGGTTATTCCAATGGGCCACAGCCAATCAATCATGTCCTAATCCTTTGTCAATATTTAATTAGTTAATGAACAATCCCATTAAAATGTAAAAGAAGTAGTTATAGTAATAATAATATAAATGCAAAAATCCGTGTACACACATTAACCTTTCAAGAATGTTTGTTTTATGCACTGGGGTGTAATGTTTAGGGTGTGCAAAATAAAGCGTCAAACTACATAATTAGATGTATTTTTTTTATTAATGCGCGCTCTAATAATTATCATTACTTGTTAAAGTGACTCAGACGTGAAACCTCTGTCCTCTGAACTAGGGTTTAAAAAAAGGCCTGGCACATTATCTCATTACAAATCTGCCTCTTAACCCATCCTTGACGGAGAATCGGTGCATTTCAAACATTGCAGAGTTCACTGCCGACTGCACAGCCAGGCAATATCCCCCCGATGCACAACAACACAAAACAAACCCCCTCCCCCCCCCCAAATTAAAAAAACGCACTGCCTATTTCCGCACGATTCCATCGGACTCGGTGTTGACTTTACGAGATTGGAGGCAGATACGAGGCAAACAACAACAAAAAGAAAATGATCCGTCAGTTCGGCAGCCTGGTGGTGCCCTCGTGAAACGTAGGTGCTGGGACGGGCCAGCGGTGTCAACAATTAGCACGCGGTTCGCGGTGTACTCTTCTGTGGACAGCGGCTGCGGCTGAGTGCAGAAATTGGGCCTCTAACTTAAGTCGATGCTGGCAGCGAGCACCTGCTTGGGTCACAGCTAGCCTCCCCACAACGCACATTTGTGCGACGATACGTTGCGATCTTCTTTCGGATAACGGCTCTATTTTTTGCTCACACAGTGAAATCGCTCGACGCTAATACGTTGCTATTTTACCCTTCGCTTACATAGAAACATCACGGTTGTAAAAAGGTAAATGTGTAAGCAGGAAATGTCTTGATTATGCCACTGCTGGTGGAAGGGCCCCCACTAGCAGAAGCTCTAGAGTCATCTCTAGAGGGTATTTGGCCTACTCTTCCACGCCGGCCAGATGTCTTAGATGTTGGAGTACCCACTCTTTACCCTACCGCAGGGGACCTGCCGATTCACGAACTCTGTTGCACCCATTCATACTGCTGAGTTGACAAAGCTGGGGAGGTTTAAGCAACTTTGACCATTGTTTCAACTGCTGGGCCAAGAGAGAAGTTGAATCAAACTAGCGACCAACGTATTTGCAAGTCCAGTGAGGCTAACCATCACACCACAGCAGAAGGCTGCGTGGTCTGCAAGGATCACGACACCTCGGAGGAGGTGTGGCGAGACCACAACACGTTTCTGGAATGCTCCTTCTCCGGTCTCCTCAAGTTGTATATTTGAAAAAACTGTGACACTCAGCTCAATGTCACTGCCAAACCCCACGGTCACACACCGCGTGACACGACATCAAGACATACACACATACATCCATGCAGCTGTAACACCGAGTCTCAAGTCCTCGACGAAACATCCAATTTCAGCATTACTTCCCCCCCCCCCCAACAACAACAAATATGCGCGGGTTAATAAAAGTAGCTGCATAAATAAAACGGCAGCGTGAGTTTTGTTATTCTTTGTGGTGGCATATTGAACGGAACCCCTTTGTGCAAACGGCAGCGAAGCCGAAAGGGTTTAGCAGCTGGAGATGGTGGCAGCAGTGAGTGGCACGGAGCCCTTCCACGTGCCGTCATCGTGGGCACACGCAGCGGCCCGGCTATCGAGGGTGCAGGCGGTGCAACTTCACCAAAACCCACGTGGCAACAGGGACTCGGGTGCCGGGCTATGAAGAGAGTAGGTGCGGGGTAGTGGGGGGTAGTGGAGGGGGGGGTGGCAATTGCACAGGGGGGGAGGCCCTCATCCGTTTCAACCAGAGCCGGCCCTAGACCTTTGGGGGCCCTAAGCAAAATTTGGTTGGAGGCC
>CM025655.2:7381611-7432008 GCA_014621495.2 Entosphenus tridentatus
CAGCAGCAGCAGCAGCTCCTCACGTCCCCCACCGCTTCCCACGCAACATTAAACAGAGAATACTCGCTCAAGCTGAAACGGGGTTGTTGTTTTTTTTTAGATTAAATATTATTCATATTTCTTTCGCTGCGGGTCTCTGTGGCAAAATAGAGCAACCATGCTGTTAACTTGATGAGCTCCTGTCAAGCCATCGTTCTCCCGAACGCCTACGAGAGGGAAGGAGGAGAGGGAGGTCAGTGCTGCGCGTGCGTCATCGCGAGATTTCGTTATTGTCCTGGGTGATTTGATGTGTATTTCTTTTCATATTAATTTCATTAAAAGTTTCAAGGAGGTCCTAAGGAAATTAATTCGGTTTAAGTTATTTTTTTTATTGCTATGTAATAACCGAGTCGCAGTAATTGGCTGGGAAGTAACGACATTTTTGTAAAATATATATCACTTATTTTTAGCACATGTTTCACCCGTTATTATCGATGCTTGGGACGGCTGGATTAAAGCCCAATAAACACACTCATCAAAACGCGTTTGATTTAACACGGACTAACAGACTGCTATCCTTGCACAAATGTTTTGACACTGCGATTAATTAACCGTATTATAATGCACACAGCGACAAATAACGACCTTGTAAAAACACAGACGAGGAGTCTTCGCTACAACCTCGCAATGCCCAAGACAAAGTACGTTCGGGTTTTTCATTTTCTTGAATCCCAAAGTGTTGCCTTCATGAGAGCGACGGGAAGAAAAGGGGCCGTGCATAAATGACGTCACGCGATTTTGGACGATTTTTGCACCCCCCCCCCCTCGCTCGTCACACGGCATCACAAAGAGTCAGACCCCCACCTCAAATATGACGTCACAAAGCTCTGCCCCCACCCCCCCCCATAAAAATAAAACATGCTTCAAATCGCTTTAAACTATTGTCATTGTAGTGCGTATTTAATGTTGCGCTGCACTCTGATGTTGTAGGAGAAAACATTTATTAAAAATAATATTTAAATAAGTAGAACGTGTTGTCTATAGTTATTTAAAGTTGCGAATTTTGATGTGACGTCACATGTTTCAAACACACCTCCCCCCTACGTCATACATCGTCACAAGTGTCTAGCCGCCCCCGCCGGGGGGGGGGGGGGGGGGGGTGTGGGCGGCCCCAAAGCACAGACGGCGCACTCACGGAGCAACGAAGACTAAACGGCCAAGCAACTGGCTTAAACGCACCCTCCCAATGCCGTGATTGGCCACGTACGGTGCCAAAGAAGTTCGCCGTACACGCATTACATGAACGGGGCCATCGCCTGTGTAGCGAATCAAATAAACTCAGAACTCAAACTGTGATTTCAATTTCAGAGCGATGAGGAATCGCGGGGGCACGTGAGAGGCCCGGAAAATGGGTCGAGCTTCGGGTCGTTACAACCAACGTGTGACTGGGGCAAATTTAGGCAAATCGTTTGTTGCGAATATCACCATCGGCTGTTTTCTGTTTTGTTCAAAAACAAATCTGATCGCTGCTCCCCCCCCACCCCCCCTCGTGAGCAAATTCCATGGAAACTACAGCCACGTCACACTGCTACAGCAGCAGCAGTAGCAGACGGAGTTACATCCCAGCCAATGGAAATCGTTTGTTTACAGGCGCGTATTGATGCACCGTCGATTGGTTCCGTAGAGAACACAACCTCGGGTTGTCGTGTGACCCCGTTCTGTTGTGATCCTATTGGGAAGTTGCCAACTACACTTGCTCACTAAGTTTGTAGAGGCGACCTTATTTATCTAGGTTTGGCAAACTATATTTTACACGATGCAAAATGGTGCGGAAAATATCGTCGGAGAGGATTGCCGTAAAATTGCCCTCTTGTATCTTAGCCTTTTAGGGTTCAAATTCTGTGCGCGAATATGAGATACGGTGGTGTTGTGTTTGTGTTTTAAGCCACATTTAGGGTCACAGGTTTTCCCAACCCCAATCTGAACTTTAACCCTGAGGCAACCTCCTGGAACGAAATGGCTTCCCCCCCCTTGACAGCATGGATGTCACCATCCTCATGAATTCACCCTTATCCTTGCCAAGCATGGCATGTTTTACCGTTTAAATGCCAGGATACACTCAAATGCTGTCATATCAGAGGATATATTTAGGATTTACTGTGTATGGCGTCTCAATAGGTCGCATCTCAAGATTCTCTCTGCAGAAAGGACACATCCTTTTGGAACATAAAATGTTTTTGAGTGCACGTTTCCCTCCGTGAGTGTATGCATTTTCATGATTTCATGGTCAAAGTTCTAAAACATTTTTATTTGCCCCCTTCTCATTTTACCGGCTCATTTGTACGGTTTCGTTTCTGCCAACACCTTAGCTATAACAGCCTGTATATGATTTGCATGAACCCGAAAAAAAAATCAATTCTCGCAAAGCACTAATTTGGAGCGTGTGCAGAGTTCGTGCTGGCCACGTCAAGGCTGAGTGTGGGGGGGGGGGTCACGGAGAAAACAAAGCGATCACGCGAAGACAATTAACAAAAAGAGGGGTGCTGGTAAAGATGCCAAGAAAAGAGGGATTGTGGGAAAAAGCCAGAGATCATCCATAGGTGGGACAAGGGAGAGGGCATATTAATAAACGAAACTATGTTGTATTATTCTAACAGGTAAGGCCCACTGAGCTATAGCTCTTTTTCAGAAGTGACCTGGCCACAAAAAGATAACTCAACGAAGTGGTTGGTCATGTGGAAATTTGAATATACTCTAAAATTGCATGTTGATTTCTAAATGTGGAGGGGAAAATCTGAGGACCCGGAGAAAAATTCACGCGATCACGCGGAGAGAGAACACACAAACTTCAAATAGACAGGCGTGAGGATCGGGATCGAACCCACGACCTCCTGTATACCAGGCGAGGTAGTTCACATCTCCCAGCCACCGCGGAAAGGGACAAAAAGCGAGGGGGCTCTGGGATAGAGACCCCGCAAACTCCAAATATACAGCAGGCGTCAGGGTAGGGATCGAACCCAGGACCTCCTGTATACCAGGCGAGGTAGTTAACATCTCCCAGCCACCGCGGAAAGGAAGACAAAGTGGCGGGGGCGGAGGGGGAGGTGATGCTCTGGGTTATAAGAGGCTGGTCGTCAAGAGAAGTGTTCGTACCCACACAAGTGTTAACGTTGGTGTTGCTAGAACAATACCGTTCCCTTACCAGGATCACTCGTGCGGACTCCCTTTCACGTGTATCCTGAGCATAAAAAAACGATCATTGCAATCGATGAATCCGCGCATCGTTACGCGCCTAATGTTGATCGCACGAGGGTTGGTCTTGGACTTCGGGTAATATTTTTGCTCAAGATGAGAGCAGTCTTTAACCGACAGAACCAAAGAGTTTGGGGTAATATTGTTGTTTTAAGAGACTCGCGTAATGTATTAGGGATTGCGAAGAATGATGTGGCACTGCGCACGTGTACGTATTGTGGCTTTGGAGTGCTGTGCTCAAGAAGAGGCTCGGAAACAACCCAAGTTGAGCACCGCTAAACAAAGAACCGTTCCGTCCATTGGTTTCCTTAATCTCCGTCAGGCGAGAGTCTTTTTGGACTGCTCTCTTATCTTGTGCACAAAGAGGCCTGGGTTGTTCCAGGGCAAGTACGAGTGAAGGGAATGGCGCGACACTGAAAATGAACAGAAATATTAACGTTGTGAGCCAAACAAAGCTGGAGATGAAACACCCAACTATACCGACTGAGGCCCCAAAACTAAAAAAAAACCCGAAGAACACGAAACAATTGGCACTCAAATCCTCTCAGCAACGAATCAAGGGGGAACAGACATTAAAGCTGGAAGAGACGCCAGATTGTTCCAGGTTCGTAAAGTGCCGTGGGTGAAGAAACAATCCCCACGTCCCGCATTAATCCTCGGTATCGTGACAACGGAATGTTGAGGCTCATCTGTCTACCCAGCAGTACAAATGCGTACACCACAGGGGATCGGCAGGTGGCGGATGATGGGGTAAAGTGTGGGTACTCCCAACTCTTCTACGACGTCCGGTGCGGAAGAGTAGGCCAAACAACCCTCTGTAGGGGCTTTCGAAAGCACCCTCGAGTGTATGTACTGTGCGTTGGACTTCTTTCACACCGTACGTAGCCAACCGTGCCAATCGGACGCGCGGGAAAGTGGAGGCCCTTCCGCCGGCAGCGGCAGTGGCGTGAGCAGGCAATTGCAGGGCTGCACCTTTAGTCGCAGGGTGTCTATGTCAATACTCGTCAATACTCGCATTTCCAGTTTCTCTACCTGATGACGGAAGCTTGTGTTGCCTCCGAAACGTCGCGAGTTATCTTTTACTTATTTATTTATTTATTTCCACCTACGTGACTTTACCGAAAGAACCAAAGAGTATGGATCCTTGCAGTCACGAAAACTTCAAAACTAGAATGTCTCTGTGCTGTTGAATGTGCAGCGTGGAAAGTGGAAGGTAGTGAGGCACCTGTGCTGCTGGTGTGCGCTGAGTATCAGTCGGACGGGACGGAGAAGCATAAAAACATATCGGAATATGTATTGATACTGGACGAATCCGATAAGCTATGAAGCTCTTTTTCACAGATGCCCAGCAGAGACGGGTAAGAACTTTACAACACACGATACAAAAACATGATAGTACAAGAAAGGTAAACAAATCACCCAAACGCATACAAATAATACTAAACCTTCTCCATCCTACAAGGCAAAGCCCACTGAGGTATTAACTTATTTTTCAGAAGCTACCTGGCCACAAGTGATAGCTCAACGAATTGGCGCATCATTTTGAACATTTATCGCAGCAAAATAATCTAAATACTATTGCCTTGATTTGAAGTTTTCGTGACTGCAGGAATCCATACTCTTTGATTCTTTCGGTAAAGTCACGTAGGTGGAAAAGAGTACTATTGCCTTGTAGCGAAATGTATGTGAGGGCTGTAAAGGTGTCCTGGGGTTCTATGTGGGCCAGAGAACAAAACTATTGGTGTGTTGTTGGCTTTTGTGCTACATTTTTGAGGTGGGGGGGGGGGGGGGTGAGGGGAGCGCTGTGGTCAAAAGTTTAATTGAGAGAGACAAACAGAACATAGACTGTGATTGCTGCACCGATGTCCCAACGTTTGTGTGTAAAACGTAAAAAGTTTCATTGAGAGAGACAAACAGAACATAGACTGTGATTGCTGCACCGATGTCCCAATGTTTGTGTGTAAAACGTCTGCCCCAATAATGGGGGCTGGATTAACACAAAGGGGCATTAGTGGCAGCAGTCCCAGGGCTTCAGATTCTGAGGGGCCACCAACATATAATCTATGTATACTGTACTGTGTGATAATGGGTGAAATGCAACACTGTAGTACTGTGATAAATCCTATGTTTTAATTTGCGGCACTGTGTATTCATACCAGTCGTGTGCCCAAAATTAAAGCAGTTTTTCGTTGTAACTTTTGGGGGTTTTTTTTTGCTCTACAAATCATAAATCACATCAGGCGTGGGTGCCCCCCCCCCTCAAACTGAATCTGACCCTACAGACAATTGCCGCCTGTGATATTCAGGGCACGCCACGACACCACCACCATTCTGTCTGTCGCGTCGCGCTGTGCATGAAATAACGGCTTGGAGTATACGGCACGGAACATTGCCTACAGCGTGTATCGCGGGGGTGTCGGGGGGGGGGGGGGTTGGTGGTGGGGAACGAACAAACAAACGAACGACGACTCCAGTAAGTGGCTGCCACAAAACGCGGCCCGCTGAGTCGATCTCACAGTGGCGGCGCGTCACGAGGCCTCGGGCTCCGTGGGGTGGCAGCGTCCTGTGGCGGACGAGCACACCCTGGTACCGAAATGAATGAATCGACGGGGGGGGGGGGCCTTAAAACAAAAACAATGTCGTGTCAGGTGAAAACTTTCGGCACGGCTACAAGGTTGTTCGCGCGGCTGGAAATGAAATATTTTTGAGGGAAAATAAATGCGAGAGGGGGTGAATTGTGCCCCGCGGGTTACGGATTTTGCATGCAACGACAAACAGCAGCAGCAACAGCAGCAGCAACAGCAGCAACAGCAGCAACAGCAGCAGCAACAGCAGCAGCAACAGCAGCAGCAACAGCAGCAGCAGCAACAACAGCAGCAGCAACAACAACAGCAGCAACAACAGCAACAGCAGCAACAACAGCAGCAGCAGCAACAACAGCAGCAGCAGCAGCAACAACAACAGCAGCAACAACAGCAACAGCAGCAGCAACAGCAGCAGCAACAACAGCAGCAGCAACAACAACAACAACAACAACAACAGCAACAACAGCAACAGCAGCAGCAGCAGCAACAGCAACAGCAGCAACAACAGCAGCAGCAGCAGCAGCAGCAACAGCAACAGCAGCAACAGCAACAGCAGCAGCAACAGCAGCAACAACAGCAACAGCAACAGCAGCAGCAGCAGCAACAACAACAGCAGCAGCAACAGCAACAGCAGCAGCAACAGCAGCAGCAGCAGCAGCTGCAGCGGCGGCGGCGGCGGCGTGATCCAAAAGAGGCGGTCAGGTGAAGGAAAAACGCAGCATAAGTGAACGTACAATGCTCGTGGGGGAAAAAAAAGCAAACAGCATTAAATGGTTGTATAAATGCAAATACTAATCCTCATAATTTAATCAGCAATCATTAATTGCTTATTCATTGTGAGCGAATATTATTTCCTCCGGATTGGGTTTTTCAATTGCTAATTGCATTTCACGGTCAATTTAAACTTTTCTTTTGTTACATTTATTTTTATTTGCTTATCTTGGGTGTCCGTAAATGAATTACTCCGTTTATGAAAGGCCGATTTAAATTAGGTTGCAGATGTAACCACATCGGAGGAAATACTGACGAAACGATATCTCGTATCTTCTCGAGTACTTTTTACACTCAAATGCCCGAACGATTTCGATTTAAAGCTTTCGTGACTGCAGGGATTCATCTTCTTGATCTGTCTATCCGACAGACCTGTTCTTCACCTGAGGACGGCTGCTTGCGTTGTGGCCGAAACGTCGTGAGAATTATTTTATTATGTTTTATTTTCATTATTTTATTATTTCCCTTCTACGTGACTTTACCGAAAGAACCAAGAAGATGCCCGAGCAATATTTGCCAACAAGGGCCAGCAGCGGGAATGATGACGGCAAATGAGATGTCGGTGGACGCCTGGAGACTCTTTCACACCTCGACGTGCGCCACCAACGTCCTGGCGAGCACGTGGGGGTGTCGCGAGGGGGCTGAGAATGAATGATTTTGTCGCACCAGCCAAGAGGAGCGCACGGCGCAGCAGTTGTCCCATTGCACTCAAGGAACGAGTTTGATTCTCGCCCACGGGTTAACGTCAGCGATGAGCGATAAATCCCGAATCTCAATCCTCTCCCCCCCACCACCACTCCGCCCCCCTTGCCCTTTCATCATCCCACAATGACCAGAGTGGTGAAGTATGGTTAAACAAATCCCACGACCAATTTGAAGGCCTTCGTGCAGCAGATGATTGGCAAAGGTCTCTATTGATAGCACCATGTGTGTGTGTGTGAGAGCATACGGGGTGGGCACATATAATGAATGGAATGCATCCAAGAGGAAATCAGTTGACTAGACAGAGCGGTGACAGCTCATTTGCAGGCGCTCGGTGCATTGTTACACCACACAACTGTAAGATAGTGAAGGCCTTCATCCAGCGGTGAATTGATTGTGGCTGATGATGATGATGATGATAATCACGATGATGTGTGCATATCGATTTTGTTGTATTCGCCAAGATCAATCTGCAGTCTGGTTTTATTGATTTGTATGAAATGCGGATAATATATTTACGCGACAAGCGGTATACACCACCTCTTGGTAGTACGATTGCAGCGTTATTGTATTTGTGTGGACTTCAGAGAGAGGCACACGTCTTAGCAGCGAAATCTAATTTGCGGTGTATACTGTGTTTTTTTGATGGGAGGCTGAGGTTGTCGCACGCCATTACAAACACAAGACCCATTCGGGGCACATCGAAAATTGTTACATAAATGCTTCAGCGGTGGGCCACGGCTCGGTTGTGTGGGGAGGTGGATGGAAATCTATTACAGGATGCAGAGCCATTCAGGCTGTAATGGAAACATCATTATATATGGAATCTCTACCATATCAATTTTGATCAAATGCGACGTATTCAGGATCTGGAAATGTTTGCGTGTGTGGTGGAGGGGGGGGCGATAGCACACCGTGCTATGAATACGGAGAACCGAGTTTTCTGATGAGCCTCGCTTAAAATCAGATATCTGAACACGGTTCTGGGTACCCCCCCCCCCCCGCCACTTTCACTCATGCAAACGCATACTGACCAGCGTGGGGTAGTATGGTCAAAGAACCTCCATGACTGACAAAACACGGGAAGACCTTCATCCAGCGGTGGATTGTCATAGGGCTGAACATTATTTTCAATATTATTGTTTAATTAGCCTTTTGCTCGTCCAAGGACGGGTGTATTGCAGTAAATCTGAAACTTGCGTGGGAATAGCAGACCGCGACGTGATATTATTGCATTAATGCGTGTGCAATTTGTAAGGGCGCGGTGACACAGACCCATTTCATTTAAAGGTTATAATCCCTTGTTCATCATGACGTCCTTTTGACTTCGATGTCTCAACAGCGTGACGGAGATCGCGTCACGTGAGGGTTCTGCCTTTGTAGTGAGGGTTGTCAGTTGACGCTGAGGAGGGGGGAGGAGGCGCCTCGCCCCCCCATTTGGAGTGACGTCAGCTGCTAATTATTGTTAATGGGGGGGGAGTGTCCATTTGGATAACGTCACCTTATAATGATTATTAATTAGGGGGGCTGTTCGATGTGGAGTGACTTCACCTGCTCATGATTATTAATGAGAGGGGAGGGTGCTCCATATTGAGTGACGTCACCCGCTCATGATTATTAATGAGGGGTGGTGTCCATTTGGAGGACGTCACCTGCTCATGAATATTAATGAGGGGGGCTGGTCAATGTGGAGTGACGTCACGAGTGTTAAGGACCGACATTCCTGGGTGATTATAGTAGGTATTATGTCTGTTGAACTTCTTTCGCACCCTACGTAGCGGGCCGTGCTAAATGGACAACAAACACATCACAAAAATAAGTTCAAAAGAAATGTATTTTTAAATCGAGATTATTTAAAAGTGCACAGCTCCAGTGGCGTCCTAATATCGGAAGGAAGAGCGTTCCAGACGGCCGCAAAAACGCATCTGAAAGCGTGCGATGCTGTGGCCATCTTTGTTCGAGGATGTGTAATATGCCAAAATAAAAATAACATTATTTAAGGATTGTATGCACGTACATTGAAAAGCCCACAAGTTGCCATTCATAGGCCATCGGTGATTATTTTTGGTTTGCTTTTTGTCTGGGGTATTAAACAGCCCCCACCCCCCCCCCCCCCCTTTAAATCTGTAATATCCACAGCGCAGTAATGCAAGCAACTCCGCGTATAACTCTGCGTGTCTCTGTGATGAAAGGAGTTCAGTTTCAGGAGTGGGTTGTTAATTCATGTGTAAACTCACACGAGGCGTGGGAAGTGGTGTGAGTTTGTTTCCATTGGTTTTTGAATCAAAGGAAAAAAAACCCAGCTAAAATTGCATCAACATTGATCGAATATTGTTCAATATTTTGCATCATGTCTGCCAGCGCGCTCATATTGATGTTGGTAAACGTGGAGGAATTTGGTATTAAATATTGACGTTTCAGAAAAAAAGTCCTGTGTTCATCTCTGAATGCATAAAGGTCTTAAAATATCTGCACATTGTGCGGATGTCGTAGAATTGTCTGTGGGACCATTTCCAGTTAAGGGCGCCACGGTGGCAAGATGTTATCCCTCTTCGCCTGGTATACAGGAGGTCCAGGATTCGATCCAGACCGCGACGCTGAATATTTGGAGGTTGTGTGTTCTTTAGAACGGCTTTTTGTGTCCTTTCCCCGCACCTCCGATGAGCATGGTTGGCTACGTACGGTGCGAAAGAACTTCAACATACATGCATAATTAAATAATCATATTCAGCCCTATGCCAGTCCACTGCTGGATGAAGTGTTTCCCATGCTTTGCCAGTTAGACATTCATACATATAAATTTTTCGGCTAGGCCACATGGTGGTAGTTTTATGCCAAAATTATTGCCACTCATCCTCAGCCAGCAACAATGTAACATATACAATGAGTTAGTTTACACGTGCCAACGTATCGATACAATTCTGACCAATAAACCTCCTCACGCGTGGCTTCAGACTTTTCTTGAGTGAATTCGACGTCAAAGTTCCCCATCACGTTTCACTCAAACGGCTTTGAGCTCCATCGGGTAGTGAGCTCGGAAATCCACTGTGCGCGGTATACGATGTCAATTTAACTTTGCCGTCGACCGCGTGATTGAATGTTAAAACTGCTGCGATGGGAGCAGTACGTGAGAAGTGTCGGACTTCTCATCAACGTTGCTTGTAATTATTTAGATGGCGTGACCTCCCTCCCTCTACCGCTCCGAGAAACGTAGCCCCACAAATTTGCACGCACGATTAGGGTCCCCATAATGCACGTCCGAACTTAGTGTCTCAAGGACACATTTCAATGAAGCTGTTAAGACTATGATTAATATGTGGTGCCTAATACGCTTCCCTTGGTGAAAATGGTATTAAAACGGAGATGCGTGCCAGCGCGATGTGTAATCGGTGGTAAGCTCACTGGACACGCGATCCAGAGGTCGCCGGTTCAATTCCACCTCCCTGAGCAATAGTTGAAACTGGAGCAAGCATCTTAAATCTATGCCCCCATAACCCCACCTGCCTCTGTCCACCTAAGAGTATAAATTGGTACTCCGTGGTCGGGTAAACTGTCGGTACATTCCACCTCTTCTAAAGACGTTTGGCCCGGCATGGAAGAGAAGGCCAAATACCCTCTTAGAAAGGCTCTCTAGACCTCGCTCCAGGGGAGGTGCTTCCACCAAGCGTGGCATGAGAAAGTAATTGTAGGGCCGCGGCTTTACCTTATTGGTCTGCTTCCTTGAGCGAACACGTGCATTCATGGGGGTAAAAGTGAACTCTGTGCCAAGTGAGAAAAAAATACATGTAATCAAATGCACACCATTTCAACCACAACAGAAACCTTATTATAATCCAAAAACAAACACCGGTTCACAAATTCCGCTTAAAGTCACCGAAACCCAAGAACAAACAGACCTGTAATCAAATTTCTACAAATTTAAACAGTGGAAGAGTTATGAAGCAGAGGATAAATTTTAAACTGCACATGTGTACTGTGTACAGATACAAAGCAAGCTTTTAAAATGACCATTCTATGATTTATGCCATACATGGAAAATGTAATTCATGAAAAGTGGAAATAGCAGATGTGCTCATTGTCTGAAAAAAACACATAAAAGCCATCGTGCTTGCCCGAGGAAGAACAAAATGTCCCAGCTTATAACCGGGACTTTTGATGCATCAGCTTCACCTCTCAGAGCCAATTAAAGCACCAGATGACTCTCACACGAAGGTTCAATTGCCTTTCATACACACAAGCACGCACTCACGCACAAATATAGAGGTGCACACACACACGCACAGTTATCATGGCCAAACCGCTCGATGCCACCACACCACTCCGACAATCTCTACCCTCTGCCATACCCTGCATCTGATGCACGGGAGACCCACGACCTCCACGACCTGCCCTAACAGTATCCTAGGTCCTTCCCTTGATCGCCTGACTCGTGGTGACCACTCCAATTGCCTGTGTCGGTAGCCGGAAGTTCCCCCCCACCACCCCCTCAATCCTGCACACGCAAGTCCTGCCCAGCACGAACCGTTGGCGCCAACTTGTGATTCTTTCACGAACGCCTACTAAGGGTGACACAGCACACCATGGAGTGACGTCGTCAACGTCACAGCCGACTGCCTCCGTCTCCCCGGTGCTGATGTTCACACGCTGCACCGGGTACTGGTCATTGAAGGCCTAGTCGCCCCAGGGGAGGCCCAGGACAGGGTCAGATAAACACGAATGGTTTCCATTGGTTCGAAGTAAAGTGCGCTGCTAACCAGTCCACAACCACTACCCACTCACTAGCCACAGCGCCACTGCTCTTCTCATTCGAGACAAAGATCCCAGTGTGGCTCATGAGGACCGCTGGTGGCAATGCTGTTTGGCGAGCACCTGTCGAGGCTGTAGCGGTGCGCGAGGCAGCGGTGTGACCAGCACCACACCTGGCCACGTTGATCTCCCCAGTGCTGATGCCTTACGCACCAAAGTGGGCACTGTCGCGCAATGCCGAGTCGACCAAAGGGAAGCCTGGAGACAAATTCGAGTCGCCGGGTTCACAGTGCAGCACGCTAACCAGTGTGTGCCACCGCTCGCTCCCCAGGAGACCCATACTAGGGTGTAAGTACCACTTCCTGCTGATGTTGCAGAGCATCCCTGCTCAGGAATTGAACCCGGGTCAACTTGGCACCGTAGCACAGCGAGCCAAACACTCGACCACTGCGGTGCCACGCGGGGTGGTGTGTGCGGTGGGCATGGCCGTGCCGGTGGAATGTAACAGCGGGGTGTTTTTGGCGAGCGTGCAGCAAGGCACGACATTATGGGCTTAACGTTCAATCCCCAGCTGTCCCTGGCGCAGATGCCAATGGCCCGGGAGACGCTCCATGCAGGTAGCAACAACTGCCGCTCGTTAACCCCTCGCCAAAGCCGTCCAATGAGTGAAAATGATATTAGCTCGCTGCAGCATTGCAGCAAGCCTCAGTCCAGCGCTTCTCGTAACGTTGCCATTTTTTTCTCGATGGTGCTGGATAATAAATATGAGCATGAGAAGAAAATGATTTCCCCTCCCCACACCACCACCGCCAAAGATGAATTGCCTTGGTCGCGACTCAGACTTGCTATTCCGTTTTAGAATCACTGAACTTTGTTGTCTCATTGTTGGCAGTCTTTAAACTGAACCATTAAACTATTTTCGATTTAATTTTGGCAGGTAAGGCCAACTGGACTATGTAGCTCTTTTTTTTAGAAGCAACCTGGCCACAAATGATACCTCAACGAAGTGGCTTATCACGTGGATATGTATAGTAGCCGCCAAATACTCTAAAAGCACGTTTCCAAACCGGATGTGTTCTGACGGTTGCCATCGGCACTGACGATTCCGTTTGTACCATGCCTTCTATTTAGTTTTGCCCCGTCTTATTTATTTCTCTGTCCCATTTGTTCCGTCTTGCCCACCTGCATCAACGTCGTTTATTTGTGCGTTTCGTTTGTTTCCCCCCCCCCCCGCACCTTTTGGTTGGCTATGTACGGTGCGAAAGAAGTTCAACATACATACAAACGTACGACATCAGAGGCCATTGCATAGTTGGGTGGACTGTGCTCCCCCATCCATTGCACCGCCCACATTTGGCAACCTCTACATCTTCATCTGTTCTGCCATTTTGAAAGGTAGCCTGGGGGTGGGAAACATCTTTGAAAATGACAGCGCTGCACAGGAGGCTGTTTGCATTTTTTTTTACTTACATGATGCTGATTGATCCTTTTAAGTTGATGCTGACCCTGGTACCACATTGCCACAAGTGCATAGACAAGTACATTTTGTATGAGTCCATTAGAACGTGACACATATATAAACCATTATGCATTGTAGCAGACACTACGGAGACTGTTCAGTGTTCCAGTCCTCTATATCCACATTCTGCATCACACACAGCTCCCTCCTTCATCCACAGCTCTCTCCTCTTCATCCACAGCTCTCTCCTGTCCCTTCTTATCCCCACGCCCCCCTCTCCCATTCCCTACCTCTCATCCCTACTCCTCATTCCCAGCCACCAATTCCCTATCTTTGCGTCTCGTGGTTACTCACGGTCAGCCCGGTGTAAGGATTGACATCAGCGTGTAGGGCACAGGGAATGCCGATGTTACCGGGACGATTATGGAGGACTGATACAGTTTTCCTGTATGCACAAAATGTATCTTTTTTTCCATTGCCCTCCTTATTTGAGGCCGAATCTACCTAGGGGAGGCCCAGGAACGGTTCAGAAAATCGTCACTGGCGTTGGCCGTGAGCGGGAATCGAACTCGGGTTGCTGGGTTCGTAGCGCAGCGCGGAAACTGCTAACACTACCGTTCCCATACTCTTCGTTCTTTCGGTAAAGTCACGTAGGTAAAAAATGAAATTAAAATTAATAAAAAATAAAAACAATAAAATCATGACGTTTAGGAGGCAACACTAATGTAGTAGCACACACACAAACAGTAGCACTATCGACAGAGATTCTTAATTAACACCAAATTCTACTGAGCACAACTCACACGACATGAAAGAACATTAATGTTGTTTTCAATAAGATTCATGACAAAACACCACACGCTATTGCAAGAGAAAGGCACGCATTACATCTGCTTAAACGTACTTTGACAATCTAAAGTGATGCGAGAAACATTTCATGACTTTGTCTCGGCTCCGTATTTCATTCCAATATTATTTCACACTTGGTGACACGGAGTCGACCAACGAATGGCTGATAAAAAAAAGGGAGGGTGTGTGAGTGTGGTTATTTGACGTGTCTTTAACTCTCAGTTATTGGAGCAAAAGTCCGAGGACAGACTCTTGTCATGCTGAAGTGTTATTGAGTCTAAGGCAGGCACTGTGAAGCTCACGGCTTATTGCTTATTCATGCCACTGCTGGGCAAAATGGGCCCTCCGCTCGAGAGAGATATCTCTTAGAGAGCTCTTCCCTCTCGAGGTCACTTTGCCCGCTCTGCCAGGCTGGCCACACGTCATGGAAATTGGCGGGAGCTTCCCACACTTTACCTCACCGCATGCAACCTGCCACTCAACTAACTGCGGTGAACCCATTTGTACTGCTCAGTCCCATTTACATGCACCTTTACATCAGCCTCACATTTACAACTCTTTTCAACCAGTCTACACAACAAAGGCTCATTCCTAACAGCGTGCTTCAGCCTCACAATAATAATAATAATATCCAGGGCCTACCTTGGCTCCTACCACCCTCAACCAGTATATATACAAGGACTGTTTTCTTGAATTTCTCTTACTTGATACAACTATCGTGCTGTGACGGTTCCACCTGAAGCCGGAGGCTTGTGTTGCCTCCAAAACGTCGTGATTTTTTATTTTACTTTTATTAATTTTAATTTTTTTACCTACGTGACTTTACCGAAAAAAACCTAAGAATATGAATCCTTGCAGTCACGAAAGCTTCAAATCTAGAACAAATGTAAATACATTTTTCAAATTCGACGGCACGCTGGCCACAAATGACGTGTGACAGAGACCCGCCGGTCCGCTGGATCGAAGCCTTGCTCTGCTACGATGGCAGCCCGCGTCCGCCACTCGTGAATCGCGCCGCAATTTCCTCGTGCACTCAGCGCACAGCTCACGCTGAGCTGGCCGGCATTTCTCAACAAGGCGCAATCACGGGGGATTGAGGCTGGCCACGAAGGTGTCAAACAACTAACAATGCACTGACATCACCGCACTGCGATGATACATTTCGACACATTAGTCATTTACAGTTACAGACGGAAGGCCCTCCTGCATGCCATATTGGTCACAGGGGGCTCATTTGGCCATACCTTGCCATGATGGTCAGTGCATGTTGCTGATAGGGGGCCCAGGACCGACTCAGATATCACTTGCCGATTCTGTTAGCCGTAGCCGGGAATCAAACTTGGGTCGTTGCGTTCATAGAGGAGTGTGCTCATCGTTGTGCCACCACTCGAGCAGCGTGTATATCTAGATTCACAAAATATCTATTTTTCAGAACAGTTGATCCCAGCCGAGGAGAACCATTATGGACATACAGGAGTTGTGGGCTCCGTGTGTTAGTTAGATAGCGCCGGATAAACTGTAGTCCCATCCGCGTTGGAATGAATGGTTTAAAATGTATGGTATTTCCGAAGCGAAGTGCAAAACATGTCTGGAGAACTTTTAAAGGCTTCTGGGATACTAAGAGATATAAGCCACTTGTGTGTTTTTTTCCTCAAACTCGTTAAGCTTCAGACCTCCCTTGATATGAATGCAACGAAAAATATGTAATTGTATCTATGTATGCTGAACTAATTTCGAAACCGTACCTTGCCAACAGTGCTAATCAGAGGACAACAAACTAAACACAAAAAGCAGTTGTAAACAAATTCATGTTCAATCTCGATGATTTAAAAGTGCAAAGCTCCAGTGGCTTCCTCATATCGGAAGGAAGAGCGTTCCAGACGGTCTGCGGAAGCGCATCTGAAAGCACGCGATGCGGTGACCGTCTTTGTTCGATGGCCAGCAACTCACTTCCAAACCATGATCAGCATGATAGAGCAAAACATTGAAGCATTGTTGCTGGTCTATACTCTTGATTTCCGCTTTCTCAGAAAATAATCCCTATTCACTCATAATATGATTATTATTATATAATTGATAAATTTTGATTTAAAGCTTTCGTGACTGCAGGGATTCATCTTCTTGGTTCTTTCGGTAAAGTCACGTATAAATAAAATACGTGACTTTACCGAAAGAATCAAGAAGATGAATTTATAAATTGTCAATCTTTGCATCTATTTATGTAATTTTTAATACATTCACACGCTTCACCAGCCCAGAAGCGTCACCGGACAAGAGAAGACGAATGGCACCAACGCGCGTCATCCACAGATTGATTTCACTTCACAATCTTGCAAAAAAAAAAATTGCCCGCGTGAAAATGTACCCGGGGAATATTTTTTTTCAATTTATTACCAGCGTAAATAAATAAATAACCCGCGATCTAGACGCCATCGCAGCAATGCCATCGATGCCTTGCAAAAAAAGATGCTCTACGCGTTCGTGATTAAACGCATTCTTTACTATCGAATAAATAAATGGGCGGACGCAACGGAACGCGCCGAGCACCGCGCGGTCATTTCCCAGAAGCGCTTTTGGAGCACGCTTGCAATTTCGCAAAAAGCCGCTTCCGTGAGTCACCGTGGGAACAACGAGGAAAATAACTTAAAGCTTTAATTTCAATAAATACAAGAAGCTCGCATGCCGCGCCAACACATCGAGTGCTTCCTGAAACCCGGGGGGGGGGGGGGGGGGGGGGCGCTGAGTACAAATCACCGCTCGCTCAGGCAATTGTGGTTCCCCCATTAACACCGCCACCTGCAACGCTATAAACAAAGAGATTAAATTTAAATGTGACATGATAGAATTTCAATTTGCTTCCCCTTCAGCTTATCCCGCGACAGCACAGCGAGCCCTGCGCTTCTGGGGAACGCCGAGTAAATGCGAGACCGGGTCACGTATGGGAACGGGAACTTGTGATTGCCAGCGGTGGCTCGTGGCTTGGTGATACGGGCGGCGTTAAAATAAAAAAAACATGAAATTAACTCGTAGCAGTGGGTTAGCATAATGCGCTATGAACCCGGCCACCTGAATTCCGATTACAGGCCACAGGCAACATCCAGTGGCCGGTGATATCGAAGGTATCATATAGAAAGAAGAACCACTGTCTGAAACATGACCCATTTAAGAATGTCTACGTACAATGTTCCTTTCCAGGGGGGCATTGTTGACGAATGTGTTGAGCATTGACGCAGTGCAGCACAGTTAAACAACTCCACCGTGACGAATATGCATGTGCAAGCCTTCATCCAGCAGTGGATTTATAAGATTCTGTAAAAAAAATGCTGCTTAGAAGGGTTGAGAAATGAAAAGGTTAATGGCGAATTGGAGGATATTTTTTTCCAATGGTCAGCAACCATTCCCTGATAGTTGCCCTAATATTTAGCACCTCGCAATTTTATTTGAATGCAAATTGTGTTTTCTTCATTGCATCCTTTGCACGCATCATGCCACGGATCACATCACCTTCCGTGCAGGAGGCGACGCCAAAAATCCAAAATGGCACCTTCTCCTGTTCATGTTGACACGCACGCCTACACACATACAACCATGAATGTGGATGAAGATCCCCCTTTAGAGTCGTGCAGTCCTCTTGGTGTACACCTATCACACAATTCGGGAATTTGCGGCCAGCACCACCCCCAGCCACCTTTGCCTCTCCAGCGCCGCTGCTGACACCCATTTAAGTCGGAGTGGACCGGTTCTGATATATCACGAGCCACTGACGTTCGGCGTGGCTGACAGCTTAACTCAGGTGGTGCTACGGACGGCGCCACTAATGATGCGCGTGCTTGTGCGTGGTCACAGGTGAACACTGCCCCCTACACAAGGATGCCCTTTGACTCATTGCCGCTGCCCTGGCTGCCCCGGCTGGCCCTGGAGCTTCTTGTTGTTAGTTCTGGACCACTCCCTGGTTGCTTCGTGTTGGTCTCTCTCTCTCCTCTCGACGATTTCTCTGTCCTGACCACTGCCGCACCACCCCCCCCCCCCCCCCGCCGCCCCCCACAAATATAAAGAATCTTTGGATGCGGTCACGTTTAGACTCGAGTTGAAGTTGTTGTCGCTCCGTGTATGAAATCCAACAGGTTAAAGGTGCGCGTGCATTATTTAAGCCCTCACATGTATGCTGCCTATGAAAGCAATATAAATGGCAATGCAATACGGGAAGCGGAGAAGGAGGATAATAAATGCATGCGTGAAAATAGCAACAGTTCTTAGCGATGGCGCCAAAGGCTCACGACCGGAGGTGTGACGATTAATGTTCATTTTGCAAGCAGCAGGCAATGAATGTCGAATTGCAAGCGTCATGACTCACGCATCAGATCGCTTGCGTACGAACCTATAAATGTGTTCGTCTCAATCCTATCACCACCAACAGCCGTTCGTCAGTCTGGGAGATGACAGTGCGTCACAAGGGCTGCTCACGACGGTGATCTTGTAGTGATGATGAGCGCGACCTAAAGAAATACGGTACGATGGCTGTGCTTGTCAGATCACTGGGGTACCCATCGCGTTGAACAGCGCCCGACCGGACAGACTTCAAAAACTACACCTCGAATTCAAGCCCTTCGAGGGCGAACTAAAAACCATCGATCCAATGCTCACGACGCGATGAGAAGCCCCTGCTCATTAGAGATGCTCTTCGCATGATTTTAGCATGTTTACTTTTTTAAACGGCTATTTAGAATTCCACTGCTGGATGAAAGTCTCCACCACAAAGCTGTGCCACCTCTCGTGATCTTGTGATGCGATAACACTGGTCAACAAAAAAAACATTTTTTTCTGGCCTGAACTTTTGCAGCTGTTTTAGACTAAATTCAGGGTGCTGATTCAAAATCTGATCTCAGATGTGCTCTATCCCATCTCATTTTTATGCTATCGGCATACCCCATTTTCATTGATTTTAGCCGAAATTAACTCTGTCACTTATGATTGCAAGTTGTTGCGAGTCAGTGACTGCTTTAGTGTTAAAACATGGTGCTGTATTTTTAGGATAGTGTGTTTATAATATCATTTTATGTAGATATCCACATTTATTTAATATTTTTCTTCTGCAGTTTTGATTGAAAATTCAATATTTGATATCTCAAAAACCTGATGTGATAGACAAAAACTGATGCCAGATTTGGAATCAGCACCCCAAAATTACCTTAAACCCGTTGGAATACCTTATGCCAGAAAAAGTGTGTTGACCAGTGTAATCCACCTGGCACCTACAACACGGAGCTGAATCTCATCGCTCCATCGCCTCGGTGGATTCGCATGCGTTCTCCAAGTTGTGTGCAATGGCTTCCTGTAACCTCTGCTACTATTTATGAGCTGTAGAGGTCGTATCGCAAAAACAAAAATCTGTAATATCCAGCAGCGCAATCACATCGCAGTGATGCAAACATCTCAGTGTATAACTCTGTGTTGTGATAATAATTTAAATTTATAAAGCGCCCTTAGACAATTGTTCTCAGGGCGATATGCCGTGGAAAGGCGAAAGTAGTTTAGCATCAACCAGGGAAAGATTAAGTGAGAACAAAAAGGCCATTTTAAACAGATACGTTTTTTGGTCGAGATTTGAAGATTTGTAAAGTGTCTCAGAAGTCCCCTGACCTCGAAGGGGCAACAAGTTCCAGACTTTAGGTGGCCGTAATTGCCAAGGCGACGATCACCCCCAAGCGTGTAGCCTAAACCGTGTTGACAGTGAGCAATGCACCATCTGAGGATCTTAAATGATCTTGATGGAATATACGTGGCTGGAGGAGGTCACGAACGTAGGGAGGAGCAAGTCCATTTAAGGCTTTGTTATGAAAGGAGTTCCGATGCAGGAGTGGGTGATGAATGAATGCGTAAATTCATATGAGGCATGGCAAGTGATGTGATTTTTCATATTGGTTTTTGGAAGAAAAAAAAAATCTTTGATCGAGTATTGCATTTTTCAATTACGTTGCATCAAGTCTGCCAGCGCGCTCATATTGATGTTGGTATAAACATGGAGCAATTCAGCGTAGAATATGGACATTTCAGAAGAAAAAAAATATCCTGGGAAGGAAATGTAAATTGGCCCATCTCTGAACGTGTACATTGTCCACATTGCGTGTGTGTATCCTAACATTGTCTTTGTGATAGTTGATAGAGTGATGAATTCAGCCTGTTGGAAGATGACAGTTGGATCGTCACATCGCAGGATCGCGGTCGTTGGTGGTGGCTTGTGGAGGGAGGCTCTCAACCAGCAGTGGATTGAACATGGTTGAGGATGGTGGTGGTGGTGGTGGTGGTAAATTTAGATATTTGTTTTTAAAAGCCACTCCCAACCGGACAGCTCAAGGGAGAGAGCGACGAGTTGGCAGGGCTGAAACCCCCGAATTGAATCCGTGGATCGGCCACCCGTGATTAAACCGGGTTCTCGAGTGTAACGAGTTGATGCTCTGAGCCCGATCATCAACGGCTAAATAAATCAAATAAAATCGCGTTACATTTGGCTTTCACTTTATTTGGCAAAATGCCATCTCAACCTTGTTTTTCCATGTGTTCGACTGATGTGCGACAAACACATTTTGCAGGGCATTAATACGGTGTGGCCATTAGTGTGGTCTATTTGAAGTGGCTTCAGAAATTGTTCTGTGACATCATCTTCAAGAGTCACTTTGAGTGTTTTCCCGAATAGGAGAGCCTTCATCTCATGACGTGACGCCAACATCACAACAGGTAAACAGATTTAAAGAAAGAAAGAATGAAAAAAAACAAGCCATGGAGTGCAAAGGACACGCCAAAAACTAAACGCGCGAATGTCGAAAACTAAACGATGCCACTAACCGGACAGCACGGAACAGAGAGAGCGAACTATTGACGGGGGATTGACGCGGCGACACCTTCACTGTGCGCGCATCATCACCGCAAGGCACCATCGCAGCCAGACAATTATCGGCGGAGAGAGCAGCAAGCTCAGGGGGCATGCGGCGGAAATCCCCATGAATGTCGAGGTGGCGCTCGGTGAGTTTGCTTCCCGTCTGTTCCACGACCACTCCGCATGACCGTGCCAAATTTTGCCCATGAAAGAAGTGGCCCCCGGCCATGATTTAGGGGCAGCCTCGGGCACTTCATGCCCCCCCCGGTGGGAGCTGCTGATGGGGGTCCCTCCCCAGCTGCCCTGTGTGTGTGGTGTGTTACGGACAGGCGTGTTTGATATATGCAGGGTGCTTCAACCATTTTTTAACACTTATATGGGACTATCGTTTTTAATGGAAAAAGAACGGATAATACACCGTAACGTGATAACAAATGTATGTTAATAGCTTCAAAAAGGCGCATTTGTTTGTGGCGTTATTGCAAATTCTCGGAAGTGTTAAAAAAAAATTGAAGTACCCTGTGCATTGCATTTCCTCGATACACGTAATCCACATGTGGCACATTAGGAATGGATCACTCTTTTAATTATGTCCTTGTGCAGCAAGGGAGTAAAGTGTGGTTCTGTGAAAGTCCTGATGTGCTGTGCAGTGCATCAATGCATGTGTGTTGGGCCTGTAGGTGGCTGGCAGGGTTAATGAATAACCGCACGTGCAAACCAGCCACATGGTTAATGGCGACTCGGAAGAATTGCTGCGTGTAACACGTGCTGTTGCATTTTACAGAGTGACGGTGCTGTCCTTCACAAGATTAATATTAACAACAATAAATACATGTGCTTGCCCTCGATTTGGAGCACCTGCCCACGTCCTTCATTTCGAGTGTGCAACACACACCTCGGCTATGAGCTAATGAAGCGGGGGGGGGGGGTAGCCACACGTAGTGGAATGCAAAGATTTATTGTGAATTAAAATATAGGTACACCCACAGGACCTTGCCAATCCACTGCTGAACGAAGGCCTCCCCACAAGGCTATGCGAGTTTTGGGGGGTTGTTTCCCGACTGTACTTCACCATGCTGGACAAGTGCAGCTTGGTGAACATGGGCGGTTTGGATGTGAGCATAGAAGTGCAGTACAACGGATTTTGCTGCACTTCCCTCTGCTGCCCACAATATAGTGTGGACTCCGCAGCCTATAAGTCATGGTATGCAAGGTGAATGGCCATTGGAGTAATTGTCAGGGTCAACCTTCCTTGCCTTCAGGGCTGTGATGATATTGAGCGCATTCTGGGTGATTTGGTCCCAGATTATAGGAATAATAATGACATTTTTAAGAAGGTCCTCGCTCAGTCTCAATGCTTTAAAATTGGGATGTTTGGCCATTTCCATTAACCAGGGTTTGGCTTCATGTGGAAGCAATACCAGAGTTCTCGAGGAGAACCCACCACAAATATTTGACTTTTAACAACATTTAATTTTTGTATTTTACCAGATAAAGCCAAATACTCTAAACGCACGTTTCTCAAAGTGGAGGAAAAAAACCGGAGCACCCGGAGAAAAATCCACGCGAACACGGCGAGAGCATGCAAATTCCAAATATACTGGCTTCGAGATCGAACCCCACGACATCCTGTATACCAGGCGAGGTAGTTAACATCTCACCACCGTGGATAACAGGGAAAGCTCTGCACAGATAGATGCGAGAGTCCACTGTTCTACTCTATCCTTATCTCTGAACCACCTTACAGCTAAATCACAATCATTAGATCTGCGGCGTATTATTAAACGCCATATGCACGCATCAATAATGCCCTGTAATTGCACTGTTAATGAATCTTTGGAGTCATTGTATATATTAAAAATAGGGTGTGCGTGTGTATATATGTGTGAGCCTTGATTGACTTTGAATATTAAATCTCTATGTATTTTTTATGGCCATTATATCATGGGTACTCATGTAGCATATTAGGAAACGTAAATATTTGCGGCTGCTTGCGTAACTCTCACAAATTGGTGAGTGACTTGTAAATCTAAATAATAAAAATTGGTAAGCGACTTGTTAATCTAAATAATCACTCGATTTGCCTCCTAAATTACGACCGCGATGTGCCCTGGGCTTGCCCCCTCCCCTCTCCCTTTCTCTGGTTGCGATCGTAGCGCAGTTCGCAGCACATTCCGCTTTGAACTTTCCGGACGAACACATCACGAGGTCGCGCTCAAAGTGCTCGCCGCAAATGAGCCGCAGTGCCTCGCTGGCCTCGTCGAGGACCATGAAGCATCGTCACGCGAACTCCGCTCGTCATCCTTACAACAGCGGCGGCTTTAGGGGGGCCATCGGGCAAAGACGGTGGTCACCGCGTCGCGCGCTTTCGGATGCGCTTCTGCGGGCCGTCTGGAAAGCTCTTCCTTCTTATATTATTAGGAAGCCCTTGGAGCTATTCAGTTTTGAATCTAGTTGGAAAACTCATTTCTTGAGAACTACTGTTTGTGTTTAGTTTGTTGTCATTGCCCCGCATCTCCGATGAACGCTGGTGGTTGTGTATGGTGCAAACAAAGTTCAACATACACACATCTGAATTTAATTACCGGCCATGGCTAACACCAGTGTGGCAAGTGTGATGTCTGAATCGGGTCTGGGCCATCCCCTTCATCAACGACCCACACGGACAAGCATAGTGAATAGAATTTCAACCCATCCTGGTTTTCCCAAGATGCTGTCGACCTTTGCAAATCTCCTAGTCTGCGCCGGACATTAAAAGCCACTGATTTTTTTGTCGGTTTACGTAAGGATACACCACTCAAGGCGACGCATTTACAAGTAGTTCTTCCCTCTTCCGTTATCGTGAGATATCCAGGCAGGCGGATCACGGGTCGTGCAATCCCCACAATCGATACGGCAAGGGGATTCCTTCATCTTCCAACAGTGGATTGACGACGAGGCTGCAGGCTTTCGCGCTCCCCCCCCTAAACCGCCTGTGCCGCCACATTTTCAAAAGTGTGCGGCCTCTTTTCCCCTGAGCAGCCACGGCATCGTGTGTTAATAGCTTCACACCAGCGGAAACCCCCTCCCTTTAAAAAAACACCACACAACGTGGACGTGTCGTCTGGCGTGCCCGGCTCCGTGGCATTTATAATTCCCCATTCATTTGTCGCCGGCTGCAATCATCGTCCCTAGGCACCCTGGGATGGATTGGTGACAAACCGAGCGTGCCGCGTTTCAACGGAGCGGGGCATCCATCCGCTGCCGAGGCAGCAAGCGGATCTCCCGAACGCATCACGATTCGCTTACATCGTACACACAGATCCTCCGTGTGTCTTTAACATGCTGTCGAGGCAAGCGCTGTTCGCGAGCACCCGTGATGAAGGCTGGTTCGGCGCACGAGGGGGGCTGGTGTGGGCAGCACCATGCCCCAGCCTCCTTTGTCTCCCCAGTGGCAATGTCTACACCACCCACCAGGTACTCATTGAAGGCAGAATCAACCCAGAGGGGTGGCCCGAAGTTGTTTTAGATTTTTTTGCCAATGATGTTGGCTGTGAGCACGAATATAACCCAGGTTGTCAAATTCGTAGGGCGGTGTGCTCATCACTACACCCACCGCTCTCCGCAAAGACATATACACACACCCACCACAATATACACACACGTATGTACACAGTACGCACGAAATTACAACATCGTAAACGTACGTTAAACATTAGCACGAATATAAACGCATACGTACAGATATTACAACCACATATATTCACATACAATTCAATAGCAGCATTGCACGCGCACACACACACAAATGAATGTCACAACAAGTGCAACAAACGGCAGAATCTACAGTGGTGCGTGCCTCCCGCCACGCCTCTCAGCATCAAGGAGGGGTCAAAGCGGCCTCACTGATCGCTTGATCCGGCCACTGCAATTGGGATTTATTCCGGCAATTGGGATTTATTCCGACAATTGGGGTTTATTTTTTTTATTATTGGGATTAAATATTTCTTGCTCTTCCTCGTTCCTTTTTTTTTGTCGCACGGCCACGACAATTGAAGAGCCGCCGCCGCCACCGGATCGCTTTCTCTGTCGCGTGAAGCCCTCTGCTTGCCCGGGCGCCCGGGTCGCATGCGAATTTGGCGAGAAAATAATAATCCACCCTCCCCCCCCGTGTCCCAACTTCCACTCCCCTCCCCGTCTCGCACCGATGTGGATACACGGCATCGATAGCATCGGCAGCGAGCGTGTAATCACACGCCCCCCCCCCCCACCGCTGTTTTGCGTTTTCACGGATTTATTTTACTCTTTCGAGTTTACTCTCTTTCTTATCGTCTGCACTGTTAGCGACAGAGCAAAAAACGAAATCTCTCGAAAAAAACTCAAATGTAGGAAAACAAACGTAGATGATGAATGTATTGATAAGGCAGCGACTTGGGTGTAGCTGGGGGTGGCGGTGCAAGTGGTTCTTGCGAGCGACGAATCCGGCGACCTGAGTTCGACCAGAGTGGCGACTGACATCTGAACGGGTACTGGTCTCCCCCCCTCCTCCCCCCCCCCCAATTTCATCAATCGAACTCAGGTCATCAGGTTCACAGCACTCTGCACGAAACGCGACGCTGTGACACTGCACGATGGTATTTTTAGAGATAAGTGGTGAGCGAGCTGCACTGCGCGCCTAGCAACCGACGTGAAATTCCTGGCCACGGGTAACATGAATGGCACGTGATGTCTGAACTAATCCTAGACCCCCCCCTCCTTCCCTCCCCCACCTTCAACCTACACTGACCAGCGTGGTGATTTCGATTTAAAGCTTTCGTGACTGCTGGGATTGATCTTCTTGGTTCTTTCGGTAAAGTCACGTAGAAGGGAAATTATGAAATGAATGACGATGTCTTTCCGACAGACCTGTTCTTCACCTGAGGGCGGCTGCTTGCGTTGTGGCCGAAACGTCGTGAAAATTATTTTATTATGTTGTATTTTTATTATTTTATTATTTCCCTTCTACGTAACTTTACCGAAAGAACCAAGAAGATGACAGCGTGGTGATGTATGGTCAAACAACGTCCATGACCAAAATCGAGAAAAACGGGGGAAATCAACAGTCGTGCTATGAAGTTAAACAAATAAATGTTTCGGTGAGGCCTTTAAAAAAAAACATAATAACAGCACGGAGAGTTTTAACGCGGTGACAATGTATTAGTTCCAGCCTGGAACTTTTTTTCCAGGTAGGAACGCAACACAAAACAATCACAATTCACCAAGAAGTGCTTGAACGTCTCCGTCACTTGGCGGCGATGTTTCTACGTAGCCGTTACCCAATTAAGTAATGTGCTGGTCAATATCCAATTTGCGCAAATTTAGACTGCAACGTTGCATGCATGGCCTACTCGTATTCGCGTGACATCATGCAATCGTTCATGGGACGTCGCGTATTGTCTGGCCGTTACACCCGCAGCATTAACCAGGGCGGCCACCGGACTTCAAACAGGTACCCGTACCCGTACCCTACCCGATACCCGGCTACCCGTACCCGGCCGGGTATCGGGTAGGGTACGGGTACCCGATTGCGACCTCTGGGATGAAGCCATGTTGCAGGCGCGGGTGAGTTGATTCTAGGAACTTGAATTGTGAGAAGAGACAAGACGTTGGGAAATGAGTGACAAACGGTTACTCACTAGTGACTCACGGCTTACCCGTACCCGTACCCGGCCGGGTACGGGTAGCCGGGAATCGGTTAGGGTACGGGTATCGGGTACCCGATTGCGACCTCTGAAACACACATGCACACCTTACGTGACGCGATGGAATGACGATTGCTCACTCAGCAGCTTGGCGAAGGTACAGCGACGCATTTCGGCTCGAGGCTTTCTGATGCGTTTCAAATTTTGAAAACAAAAAGATATGAGGCTGGCATCACAATCCGGTTACTGCTCAAAACAAAAGCTGCATAGGATTGCTGCGTAGGCTTTCGCGAATGTGCCGTAGAGCTCTCCGATGTGATCACCAAGGCCAAGTTATTGAGAAAGACAAAGTGAGCTGCTCAGTTCAGTTTCTATCAAAAAAAATCGCCAAAGCGCGCCTGTGCTAAAGCCCCAAACCATCACACGCATCCCCGACGAGTGCGCCACCCACGCACACACCCCGGCAGTATCTCAATTATGATGTCAAAGTTCTTCGCTAAATTTCAGAGGGGGTAGGAGGGAGGGCACTTTCGCCGACAAGACATCGTCAGTGTTGAGGGCTGCCACACATTTGAAACCACTGGGGGTTTGACAGCAGCATGATGATGACTAGGGAGGGTATTCTCACTTGTGTGTATTGTTGGGGGCAGCACATCAGAGGCTGTACTAACGGCCACCAGCAGTCGCCAGTGGCCCACGGGCCTTGCATTGACGAACACTTAACTATGACATCTATACAAACTGTTGCTCCCCTCCCCCGCCCCCCCCTCACCGACCCGGCAAGGACGGCCGACAGCAATTGCCTGCGGCTCACCACTCGACCTGTCGCAGGCCTCGTGTTTTCTCCCCCGAAGCCACCTTCGGGAGATGACTAGACTTTCTGAGACTCCTCGCTCTGTAATTCACAAGCAACGTGGACGCGAGGCTTCCAGGACACCCCAGAGCGACGCGTTTGGCAAGACACAAAGCTTGGCCGAAAAAAAAAGAATGTCACGTGCTCGTGAGACGTGGAAAAAGTCACCCCCAACCCAGCTGATTCAGTGTATTGTCCTGATTGTTTTCCCGCTGCCCTTGACCAACTGCCTCTCTCGACTAAATAAAAAATCAAACCGTAAAAACAAAGTTTTTCACTATAAATCCTTTATATGAGTGGTGGCTAGAGTCCTCTCGTCCTCTGGCTTGAGATGGCTGCCACCTATGGGTCAGATGATTGCCTGCCACCATTAAGCAATTGGTAATTAAATATAATTTCTTTTTTCCTAAAAAGTGTAAAATTTTGGAAAAAAATTTTCACGAAAATAAATTGTCACGCACAACGAGTCGGTGTGCAAAATGTCAGCTCGATTGAATCACGGGAAGTGGGTTAAAAAACGACCGAAAGATTTGCATGGTCGTAAGCGCGCAAGTAAGCAAGCAAGTGAACTTAATATAAAAGATTTAAAAATGCACGTTGTTTCTGTACAGCGCCTTAACAAGCGGCTGTCTGTAGATGACAGGTAAAGGACATCGTGGATTATCGCGCGTAACAAGAATTGACTCCACGAAGCAGGACGAGAAATACCGATGATAACTGCACATAACACGGAGGGGATAGGGCTGTGGATAATAAGATATTGTGCAGACCCTCCAACCCTGGACATCCGTGAATAAAAAGAGCTGCATAGCTCATTGGATTTCTCCAGGATAAATAAAGATTCTGATTCTGACTCTCATGGACGATAAGAATCGAGGGCAATGGGTGGGGCCGGATTAAGCCATGGGCCTTAGGGGCTACATCCCAGGGGCCTCCGCCAGTTAACTGCCGAATTGTATTTGTTGTTAACCTTCTAAATATTTTTCATTTATTTAACTTTGCTTTCCTTTTGAAAATATTACTGGGGGGGTGGTGGGCTCACAGTACCTGTAGCCCAGGGGCCTACAAAATCTTAATCCGGCCCTGGTAATGGTGGTCACGGATAAAATAAATAATAATTGATTTCCATCAATCAATCGACGCATCCTTACACATACCAGTGTCCTCCGTGGAGAGAGAGAGAGAGGAGGGGGGGAGGTATGATGAGCAATTCTCGTCGCCTAGGGTCGGCCACGTTGACTGGCGCCACGGGTCGCGAGCAGAAAGTTCGCCGCTCCGAGCATTGCCCTTCAAAGAGACGAGGATCACACTCCTCGGGGACGACGTCGCTCCTCTGTGGGTAAAGTCTCCTTTTTTGAAATGTCCATTCCGATGCCGTTCCATAATTGTTTACACACTTTGGCTGCGAAGAGGGGGGGGGGGTGGCTTCCAGAGGTCTCGGTTGGCAGGCATGTTTTGTGTTCGATTCGTGAATTCCACATCTGCAGATCTTGATTCTGGGGAGATCAAGGGGTTCACTTATGGACCATGAAAGATATCAAAATCGCTCCAGCGGCACGCGCTCACATCCGGCAGGGAGCGACGCTCCGGGGTTTAAAGGAGCGTGGAGCAAAACAGCTCCATCAGGTCGCGTGAAGGTCAGGAGGTCACAAATCATCGCCACTGCCTCCACCCTACCGCTCTCTCGGCATATTGCCTTCCCTGGCTCACGGGGGCGGGCACGTGACCTCCATACAAACGCGGCACGTGACTGCTGCGTGGCTTTCACGGTGCGTGCGTGCGCATACGGCTGCACGCGTGTGCGTGCTCGCATGCCATGCGTGCACGAGTGTACAGAGTAGCGGTGACGCGGCGACAAACTACATTGGCTTGACCAATTGATACGATTACTCTACTCGCCATCGCAGGGCACAGCTGCGTATAAACCGCCCGCAGTGGTGATTTACGCGATCGGCTGGAGAGAAATTCTGTATTTTTGCGGAGGACAATGCTTGAAGGAGCGGTGGCACGGTGGTTAAGCACACTGCCTGCTGCAGAGCTACATTGACAGCGACAGCTAACATCGGTGGCAATTATCTTAACTGGTCCTGGGCCTCCCCTAGGTCGGCCAAGGTCTCAAACGGGCACCTCGTGCGGCATGTAAACATTGCCGGTTGAGCAGTGGCGCTGAACAGGCCACCACCACGAGCACTGTGGCAGCCTTAATAGGTGCTCGCAAACAGCACTTGGCCAAACGCTCTGTATGGCTGCAGGGGGATATCAGAATCAGAATATTTATTCGTACTGGAGGAATCCGATGAGCTATAAACCTCTTTTTTTCACAGATGTCCAGTAGGGACACGGGGTCAGAACAACAAATAAAAAAAAATACGAAAGGAGTGCAAAGTATATGAAATGTAAATAAATCACTTTAAAAAATACAAACAAAAACTAAATTATATATATTTTAACCTTACCAGGTAAAGCCTACTGAGCTATTGTGTTCGTTTTCAGAAGCAACCTGGCCACAATAGACAGTGGCTTATCGCGTGGGCATTTGTAGCAGCCAAATACTCGAAACGCGTGGAGGGAAAACCCGGAGGACCCGGAGAAAAATCCCCACAACCAGGGGGAGAACACGCAAACTACATCTTAAGTGTCACATCGGATGCTGTAATAAGCTACCAACGTAATAATCTATCGTGTGGAAATGTATATCAGATAAATAACACTGGTCAACAACAACAAAAAAAAAAAATTTCTGGCCTGGACTTTTGCAGCTGTTTTAGACTAATTTCAGGGTGCTGATTCCAAATCTGATCTCAGATTTGCTCTATCGCATCTCATTTGTACGCTATCGGCAAACCCCAATTTCATTGATTTTACCCGAAATTAACTCTGTCACTTATGATTGCAAGTTGTTGCGAGTCAGTGACTGCTTTAGTGTTTAAATATGGTGCTGTATTTTTAGGATAGTGTGTTTATAATATCATTTTATGTAGATATCCACATTTATTTAATATTTTTCTTCTGCAGTTTCTATTGAAAATGCAATATTTGATATCTCAAAAACCTGATGTGAGAGACAAAAACTGATGCCAGATTTGGAATCGGCATCCCAAAATTACCTTACAACCGTTGGAATACCTTATGCCAGAAAAAGTGTGTTGACCAGTGTTATCGAAACGCATGTTTACAAATATATTTGACTCGTGCACCCACCACACGTTCCGTAGAATGATTGCAGTTGTGATTAATGATGAGAAATCTTCCAATTGCCGCCTGCTCCCCGAGTGAGCGCTGATCTGCTGCAGGTGCATCCCTGCAGCCCGTTCACTCCTAATTCGCTTTCTATCCAATTGCGGAGGCAACCTCACAAGTTAATGACCAATTTGAAATTACGGAAATGGCATTAGGGGGCATCTGATGCGTGCGCGTGTTCTGAATTAAGACTTCGACCAAGCCGGTAAAGATTGAAAATTGGCCACGTATATAATTTAGAGGATTTAGTTATTTTTTGCTGTTCGTAATTTGGCACGCGTACAAATAAATTAGATTTTTTTTTTTAAATCGGCTCCTGCCTCTCCCTCTTAGGTCAAACGCCAGGAATAAACAACGGGGTGCACGAGGGGTCAAGCCCCGTACCCTCGGCTCCATTGTGGCGGCGTTCACACCCAAGGGCGAGAAACAGCCCCAGGATCCTCTCACCAGCCAGCCGATATCCCCACTCCTCAATGTGGGAAACAAACAGGATGAATACAATCCGCCCCGCGCACAGTCCACAACACAACCCACCACCTCAGCTCACCAATTCACCAGGGTGACTATGCCTCCGTTTTTCCCTTCTCTCCCATTAAAAAAAAAATAAAACCCACACCCACCCACCCGTTGTCCCCACTCCTCAGTGGGTAACAAACGGGATGATTACAATCTGCCCCGCACACAGCACACACAACCCACCACATCGCTCACCAATTCACCAGGGGGACTACTCCGTTTTCCCCTTCTCTCCATTTTCTCTAACACCGAAACTCCTTTGGGGGAGGGGTGGGTGGGGGGGGATAACATGGCACAGAGCTGGAATAATCTGACGTCCGGATGAGATGATTCCATAAATAACAAACAAACAAAAAGAGACGCGGACCCAAGGCACAGACGGGGAGTGCGAGGGTTGCCTTGTGCCCAACTCCTGCACAGGGTGGGAGGTGGCAGGGAGGGGGGGGGTGTTAGTGGATTTGCCCGTGTGAGCAATGAGCGGAGGAATGGAACAGGAAGGTTTGGGGGGGGGGCTGTTATAATACCACAGCAGCCAAGGCAACGTTATCGACCGCGGGAGGCATAAGCTCACGATTGGTGGCAATGATTGGTGGTGGTTTGTTCCTTTCGTGGTTGATATTCGGTGACTGTGACATATTGCTGTGTGTGTGTGTCGGCTTATTGTCGACTTGCCGAGTATTGCCCTCGTGCAGTTTGGCCAAATGAGAAGCGCAGGAAGTATCTGCTTTGTTCTTATTGGGTTTACAAAAAAAGTAAAAAAATCCACAACAAAGACTTCCCATTTGTAACCCACAGACTTGCTCTCTCCCACGCACACACGCACACAAAATACGAGATTGTGTATATATGTACACAAGGCAACATTCCCCCCGATTTAACCTTTGTAGGCTGTTAGGGTAAATGCGGTTAGCGAGCTAATAGGGAGACTTTCATGGTACACGAGCTGGTGGGTGGCTAGCACCACACCAGCCACCTTTATGTCCCTAGTGGCGATGTTTACACACAGTACTCATTTGAGTCCGAGCAGACCCAGGGGGGAGGCTCAGGACCGGTTCAGATAATCGTCACCGGTGTTGACTGAGCGGGAATCGAACTCGGGTCGCTGGGTTCGTAGCGCAGCGCGCTAACTGCTACACCGCTCCACCACCGCGCGTCATTCCCACGTGGCTTTCGACCATTGCGAACTGTATTCTAAAGAAACTAATGATACACTCATCACATCTTCTTGGTTTTTTCGGTAAAGTCACGTAGAAGGGGAGTAATAAAATAATAAAAATAATAAAACATCATCACAATTATAATTTACAGCCCTCGGGAAACGACATCCTTTGGTGTGTGCAATCGTGGGAACTCCCGGAACTGCATTTGAAACGAAGGTCAAGTTTCTTAAAGCTTTACAAAAAAAAATAATTATGATGATGATTTACATCCATTTATTAAGTTCATTGATTTAAAAAAAACGATATTGTGTAACTCATGAGGGTTGTTTGACCATACTTATCCGAAGGTTGGTGAAGGAGGGGGTGTGGCGGGGGGGGATTCAGGACCAGGTCAGATATCACTCACCACTGATGTGTTAGTCGTGGCCGGGAATAACTCATCCATTCCAGTACTTCAACAGTGTTGTTTGTTGCTGGCTGCTTGGCGTGTTGAGCTTTTGGGGCCTGTACACTATCCACTGCGCAACCGCTCCCCACCCCCCACCCCCAAATGTAATTAGGACTCCACTCCCATCGTATTTATGAACATACTTTGTTTTGCTTAAATGCAAGCGATATTGCACCCGGCGCAGGCAGGGACGTAATCCAGCACAACTGCAAACTTTGCTCAGACCCCCCCCCCACCACCTAGCTCCATTCTCATTTCTCACTGCTGCTGCTCCTGCTCCCAAAAATAATGAGTAAAGTTGGAATTGGTGCGAGTAAACATCGCGCGCCCCCAGTGCCGGATGAAGCTAGTGCGGGGCCTGTAGCATGTGATGTTATAAAGGGGCCCGAAATATTTTTAAAAAACACGTAAATATTAAAACACACATTTTTCACTTGCATAGTAAAGTAAATGATTTTTTTCATTTGCTATACAGCCAGATAATACGACAAATCCCTGACCTTAAACACCCAGTCGTTCATAAAAGTTGAAGGCGGTATAGTACTATAGTAATAGAGCAAGTGCATAATCACTGAACCGGAATTGATAGCTTGAAAGCATTTAGCGCGGGGCCCTTGAAAGTGCGGGGCCTGTAGCATATGTAGCTACTTTTGCTACGAGCATAATCCGGCAATGCGCATCCCCATCCCTCAAGACCGCGTGGCTGATCGTGTTTTCTTCCCCCGTGCCGGCTGCGAATCGCGTCGGTGGAACTTTGCATGCCGGAGCGCCACGCGACAGATTACAGCGGGGATGACGCTGTCCATAAAATAAAATAAAAACAGACAGCAAGCGAATTCGAGAGCGAGGGGCGCTGCGTGCGATAAGTTTGAGCTTCGACGAACGTAACGCGATCGCCGGTCAGCGGAATAACCCTTTTGCGCGAGCAGTCTGAGATAAAAGACAATGTAAGGAAGGGGTAAGCATGCAACAGTGTACACTTTGTACGTGTCGATGGATGAATCGCCGGCAATGTGACAGATTTAAAATCAGAGCTCGGATGTTCAGCGGGGTTGAGCCTGGGTAGTGCTTGGATAGGTGACCCACTCACTATGCATGCCAGGGTGTGATAGGCAGCTGCAGGCCTCTGCCAAGTAAAACCACTCTTGTACTGTACTTATAGAGATCCATGTTTCGGATTCCCACCTCTTACCAACCGGCACTGACCAGCGTGCTGAAAGTGCGGTCGTATAAACCCCCCACGACCCACACGGTGTAACGAGGCCCTCATCCAGCAGTGGATTGACAAAAACAGCTGAACATGTACACGGCAATAGGTAAAGAGGTCAAGGTGCGGCCATGCAATTGCCCGCTCACGGTCACTGCTGGCGGAAGGGCCTCCGCTCCGCGAAGCGCTGGACAACTCCCCGTAGCGGGTTCAGTTGATCGGCGCTGGCCAGACGTCTTGGAAGAGCGCCGCCCGTCGACTGGGCGCACAAATATCGGTGAGCGAGTTGTTTCCGTAGCCTTCGTTCGCCTTCCATCGTGGATCGGGAGCCCGGTGAAGATTACAAGACGCGCGCAAAGGGAGGGGGCGCCAGGGGCAAGAGAGCGTGGGGTGAGGGGGAGTGGAGGCGGACAAAGATAAAGATAAAGATCCCCCGTATAGCCATAACAGACTGTAGGGGCAAGTGCTGTTAGCGAGCACCTATGAAGGGGTGGGTGGCCAACACCACGCCCGGCCGCCTTTGTCTCCCTAGTGGCGATGTTTACACATCGTACCAGGTACTCATTTGAGGCTGAGTTGACCTAGGGGAGGCCCAGGACCGGTTCAGATAATCATCACTGTGTGTTGGCCGTGAGAGGGAATCGAACCCGGGTCGGCAGGTTTGTAGCGCGGCGCGCTAACCGCTACACTACCGCTCCCCACACACACACACATTTTGTGCCGGGAAAGCCTTGATGCATTACCGGAATGCGTCCGTGCTCGAGCAGATCGATCTGCGGTGGAGACAAGTCTGCGGCGCGGATGCGCGCGCACACGCATCGTGACTGTGCATTCATTAGGAGCCGCGGCGCGCGCGCGCGCGGGCGCCCGATGGAGGTGCCTAATGCACGTTTACACCTTTATTTAGATCTAATTACGGTGCGCTGCCACGGTCTCCTGGTTGGCGGCACAGGACTCGCAATCCAGTGGATCGCCGGTTCGGTTCTGGTTTTTTTCCAGCATTGGCGGTTGAAACGGTGGAGCCAAAAAGGTTTATTTGTATTCTTATTTTACTATCTACGTGACTTTAGCGAAAGAACCAAAGAATACCAAAAAGGTTATTCCTTCTTTCGTTTTCTCCCAGCGGCCCAGCAGTTAGCCGACGGGCAGGTCACCTACGGTGGGGTCACTTGTGAGTACTCCTGCCTCGAGACATGTGGCCCAGTGTAGGAGAGTGGGCCAACACACTCTCGAGAGGGCACTCACTCTCTCTCTCTCTCTCTGTGTCTGTGTGTGTGTCTTGGAGGTCCTTCCACCAAGCAAGTATAGGGCTGCGCCTTGACCTTTTACATATTCCATGTAGATGAGGGCAGCCCTCTGTAGAGTGCACACGCCTCTGTAAGCAAATTGCCTCCTACTTCAACGGGGCGTTATGTATAATATATGTGTGCGCGTGAGCTAGGAGATACAGCAAACAGCGCTGACATGATAAACTGACAGGCATTGTGACTAATAAGTTAAAAGTCTAAAGGTCAAGATCAATATGAGACAGCAGCAGACAAAAATAAAAACGAAGTTAATCTTAATTTGGCTTTGCCAGGCTTTGAATCCTTCCATGACAGAGTACACAAATAACGCTTACCACGAAAATCTAAAAAAAATTTTACGTTTTGGATTTTTGTTTCATGGATTTAGGCTTAAAGGAAATGAACAGAGGTAACACTGGATGGCAACAGTGTCTGACTTGAAGCCACACAATGTACAGTGAAATTACATTTCATCTCGCACCGATGCTTGAGAAGCTTAATATGGATTTCTACTTTCAATATGCAAAATAAATCCGGCCAATTTTTATTTTCAAATTTTAATGTCACCGCAAAAAAAATGCATTGCATATGTAAAACCCTTAAACGGATCAAGCCGAGGTCTACAGCAATCTTCCCCGGTATTGTCAACAGCTGCAATATCAGTAGGATGTGTTGCCCCTAATATATTTCATCATCTGAGAACCGGCTCTTTAATTGAACAAACAAAGACAAAATACAGCCGCTCCCCCCACAGGGATTTCACCGGCTGTTAGCGAGCACCGACTAAGGCTGACACAGCATACGAGGCAGTGGTGTGGGCACTACCACAATCGACCTCCTGTCTCCACAGTGACAATGTTTTACACACCGTTTAAGGTACTCATTTATGGCTGGGTCGACGTAGGGGAGGCCGAGGTCCGGTTCAGATGAATCGTCGCTGATGTAAACTGTGGTATAGGAATCGATCTCATGTCTCCCCAGGTGGTAGCCAAGTACACTCAGTAATACACTCCCGTTGGACCCAAACGCAACAAAAGATAAAGATACCCCTATAGCCTTAACAGAATTTTGGGGCAAGTGTTGTCCACCAGGTGCTCATTTCAGGCCGAGTCTTCCTTGGGGAGGCCCAGGACCACGATATTCGCCACCATTATTTGTCTCTTGAGCGGGAATCAAACTCGGGTAGTCGGATTCTTAGTTTAGTGCGCTAGGCAATTCACCACCGCTCCACACACAGACACAAAGGACACACACAGACGCACACAAACACGACCACACACACACACACGCGCACGCACACGCACTCGTACACACTTAGCGAGCCATTTGCACTCGGGTTTTAGTTTTTTTAGCAAGGGCAGGCTTCGAGATGTCTCCTTTTCTATGACGGGCCCGAGGCATTGGGAGCAGCTGCTGTCAGTTAAGGACCAGCTCGTCCCGTCCCCCCTCCCAACCCCTTGCTGAGCACGGGTGGCTCACCCCGTCTCGTTCAGAGGATCTTCTGAGAGGCGCCCAGTCACTGTCCATCCATCATCGTGCACGAGCTCCCACGTGGGCGGCTGCCTTGCGTCGGGTTCACAACAACAACAACAAAACCCCCAGCGGCACCGTGTGGACGGGCACATTCGAGAACTTGCAGGGAGCAACCATTCATTTCACGTCGGTCGCTAAAATCGCGCAAAATGAAAGTGCCCCCGCCTTTGAACGCGTGAAGATGTGGAGCATTGGCGGGGTTGTGCGGACGTCCCGAAGTTGATTTCCCGTAACCGGCGGCAAGTAATTTTTGTTTTTTTCAAAAATTGTTCGCAAATAGAGATGTGACCGGCGAGCTCTGTCGTTCTCGACCTGGCGAGACTCAGATACTCCAATCTTGATTTGAAGCTTTCGTGGTTCTCTCGGTAAAGTCACGTAGATATAAAAAAACTAATAACAGTTAAATTTCGATTTAAAGCTTTCGTGACTGCAGGGATTCATATTCTTGGTTCTTTTGGTAAAGTCACGTAGAAGGGAAATAAAACAAAAATTAAAAAAATAAAACATCATAAAATTCGCACGATGCAGCCGTCGGCTGCTTGCGTTGTGGCCGAAACGTCGTGAAAAATTTATGTTTTATTTTTATTCTTTTATTATTTCCCTTCTACGTGACTTTACCGAAAAAAACAAGATTAATAACAATTAGCTATTAGTTATTTTTGCTAAATAATGAATAACAAATAAATGAGTTATCTTTTTTCTATCTACGTGACTTTACCGATTAAACCAAAGAGTATGAAACACTCCAGTTGGAGTCCAGGCTGCAGCCGCCCGTAATTAAACCGTGATTTTTTATTCCCGGCACAGAGAGTCGATGGTCTCAGTTTCGTCAACAATGAATGGACCGAAACACCAACAAAATACATTCACATTTCATTTGGGTCGATATCTCAGCCCCGAGTGTGACAATTTTTTTGTTATACTATCAGTTTCACCGTCATCCTGCCAAACAGTCTCACAGCAGAGTGTGTGGGGAAATCCACCTCGTCCTGTGCAAATGACAGCGAGGCCACAAATCAAGGAATGTTCTCCGACATCTGGACCAAAATCGCTCCCGCGGGCCGTTCTCCAACACGCTCCGTGAGATTTCCGAACGACTTCCTCCATCTCCAGACACCACGTTGGTGATGTGCCCAATAACACGATTTGGGAGGGAGGGGGAGAGTGGGGGGGTGGAGTAAAATCCTAAAACCATTTGTAGGGACAATGTGACGCTGCCCTCCCAGTGGCATTGTGCAGAGTGCCTCTCCGAAGACCAACCCCCCCCCCCCCCCCAATGTCATCTTTGTCATTTACATCAATCGTCATCATCAGCATCATCCCCCGGCGTAATTCTGTCCAAGGCATCGTGGAAACCGCATGAGTCCATTTTTAAGAGGCTGTGAGCGCATTTGAATTGCTGCTCTTCGAAGAGGGATTCACGTCCTTGTGTGCATCCTCCAAGCGTTATAACCACACGCATGCCACTGGTAAAGGAGGTCCCATAGTGTAAATTCTTACCCCGAGCTCTCAATACTCTGATAGTGCGCTGTTTTTGAGTTGTACGCCTTTTGGCGTTATCTGGTCCAACACCAATGGAGACTAGGCTCTAAGAAAATCATTATCAGAGTTTTTCTTTTTGTTTGCATTTTGACTGCTTGTGTTGTGGTTATTGCAAACATGATGCCTTGTATAAAGGTGTCAGTTTTTGTACCAGTTTAAAGGGTAAAAACCTATTACTAGATAGGGTGCTTAAAATGTTTTAACACTTATATGGGACTATCGTTTTTAATGGTAAAAGAACGTATAATAATATACACTGTGACATGATAACAAATGTAACGTTAATAGCTTCAAAAAATCAAAGAGTCTCCACTCTGATGGTGCATTGTCTTTGAGTTGAGCGCCTTTTGGCGTCATCTGGTCCAACCCATGTGAGACTAGGCTCTAAGGAAAGCTGTCTCGGGTGTGGACCAATCAACTTCATAGACAGTGCATATATTATCAGAGTTTTTTTTGTTTGCATTATGGCTGCAGGTATTGTGGTCTATGCAAACATGACTCCTTGCAAAAAAAGGTGTCAGTTTTGTTGCCAGATAGAAGGGTGAAAAAACAATTATCATATTTTTTACTGGCAAATGAGGTTCCAATGGTGTAAATGCTTACCCTTAGCTCTCATACTCTGATGGTGCATTGTCTTTGAGTTGTGCGCCTTTTGGCATCATCTGGTCCAACCCATGTGAGACTAGGCTCTAAGGAAAGCTGTCTCGGGTGTGGACCAATCAACTTCAAGGACAGTGCATATATTATCAGAGTTATGTTTTTTGTTTGCATTATGGCTGCAGGTATTGTGGTCTATGCAAACATGACTCCTTGTAAAAAAAGGTGTCAGTTTTGTTGCCAGATAGAAGGGTAAAAAAACAATTATCAGTCTCCAAGTGTTCGCCATCGTTGTCAACACGTGGCCTGGAATCTTCTCCAGGTGGTCTCCAGAGCCCGGAGTCACATCTCTCGTGGTGTTTCTGCAAATTCTCAGAAGTGTAAACAATTTTTGAAGCACCCTGTAGACACTTTCGGGTGGCCCTTGTAAACCATGGTCCTTATTCAAAATAAGGACGCTTAAATAAGGACCACTGTAGCGACCCCTAAGTACCCTTCGATTTGGGTAAAAGGTCACGGATGTGCATAATTAGACGGCAAGAAACAAACGAAACCATGAAGCGTATTTTAGAAAAATAAGAATCGCCAGAAATGTATTTGTAGTCTTTTGATCTCAATGCTTTGCATACGTCAATGACCATAATAGCGAATTGTTTGTGTGCACACGTTGTGCTCACCGCGGTGCGTGAAACATTGCGAGACACGCAGCAGGCAGATGAAGCCGGGGGGGGGGGGGGGGTGAGAACGTCTCAGGAACATTTCCGGGTGACTCAACAGCTTTGGCCTCCCCTGACCAAATGCTCCCAAGTCCACGCCACGTGCTCACGCACCCCAACACCTGCTCGCACAAAGCTCCGTGAGCCCCAACACCTGGGCATCTGTCACGCATGCATCTTTCAAAGCCTGGGGCACGCGTCCCCGCTTGGCATTGGCTAGTGATGGATGCTCTCAGTGCAAGAAAAAGGGGGGATGCATTTGTATAATTTAATGACTCACACACTCCTACACCACCGTGACACACGACCCAGACACTTGTTTTCGAACCTACCTCTGACCCCCAATCACTCATACCCTCTCTCACAAACCAGGCATTACCATTAGCCATGATCAAGCCACTGCTGCATGAAGACCTCCCCTTCCTCCCCAAACTGATGGAAATCTCACGTGGTCCTGCGATGCAACAAAAAACGGTACCAAAGTAATCGTCCTGGGGCCGTGCTTCTTAAAAGCTTCGCCGATGAACAGATCGTGACTTGTACATTGTTACTTTGTCGTCTGCGAGCGCTGGCTCATCATCATCCTCCCTCTATTACCCACGGAAGCTGCCAGGAGCTGTCACTTCTCTTTTCAAAAGATCATACCCAGTAGCGTGTCAGTCCACCTCTGTGATGTTCAGCCGCTGGTATTTTAGGCGATTCAATCGGGAAGCTTGAACCATTTTTATTTTTTTGCAGGCGTCACGTAATGCTTTTCCAGCCAAAGGCATCGAACAGACGGAACGCGTCTCGTGAAAGTGACCCTGGCAGATGCTGAGGCTGCAAACGGCTCAGAGAGAGCTACGCCACCTTTTTTTTTCGTTCCCAATTTCAAGCACATTGCAGGGGGCAGCGAAACCCCCTTCCTTCAGGGGCCTCGATGCGGCTCGGCGTTCCATGCCGGTGGAGGTCCACGTGAAAAGCTGCCGGCACGCTTGGGTGAGCGCTCGGACCTTGGCACGCCAAGTGGCGCATGCCTCGAATGTCCATCAAGCACACGAATTTTCAACCTGAATGGCAAACACAAAGCGGACGGAATCTTCTCCCCACCCCACCCACCCACGAACAGCTGTGTTATATGTACCCATGTCATGTTAATTAAATGATTTATAGGTTCTCATACCTTTCACATTAATTGGACACAGCTGACAAGGGCTCTCTCTCTCTTCAAGCACCCCGGGCTGCGTAACATCTTCGACTGGACGAGAAGATGAAACTGCCCTTCTACCGGCCGACTGCTGGGTGAGAGCCTCTCCACACATCGATGACCGTGTGGGGGTTATTTGACCACATTTCACCGCGCTGGGGGGGGTTGCAGGATGCTTTAAGGCAGCGAGCATAGACTTGGGTTCAAAGAAACTACAGTGGGACCATGGATTTCGATGTAATGCCCTCTGCTCCCTGCCGCACAGCAGCCTATAACAAACTGCTATTCACAGCGGTCACCCATTCAAGCACCAGCCATGCTCAACACTGCTTAGCTTCTGAGATCTTATGAGATCGTGTGCATGCCGTGTGACCTGGACGTAGGCGAAGGAAACGATATTCATCTCATCCAAACAAGCGTTCAGATTATTTCGATTATGTTGGTGCTATAAATGTCCAAATGATGGGCCACTTTGTTGAGATGTCATTTGTGACCAGGTTGCTTCTGAAAAGTAAGCGAAGACCTACAGTGGGCTTTTCTTGGTAGGATGGGGATGGTTTAATGTTGTATTTGTTTTGTGTTTGGGTGATTTGTTTACCTTTGCACTACTGTCGTGTTTTGTACAGTTTGTTGTTGTAACGTTCTTACCCGCCTCTACTGGACACCAATGAGCTTTATAGCTCATCTGATTGCTCCAGTACAAATACATATTCTGATTGTGATTCTGATTTTGCTCAACTGCATTATTCAGACCATTTATGCAAGCACGGCAGGCAACGGCTCTGCATTGATATTAATCCATGGGAAACAGCTGGCAGCTCAGCCAGACTTTTGAGTTCGTTCTCGATTAAAAGTACAACGGCCTTTAGTGTTCCGAGTGTGCGAATGTGTGGAATTGTCTCTTTGGGAACCCTGCTGTCATATTCCTGGCTACGTTGTGGATTTTGCTCGCTACGTGCGGAACGTGTGGAATAGGACATGCCCTGCCGGTGCATTTTAATGAGACGCTGCCAACGCAGAATTTCCCCGGTGTTTTAACCTGAGTGCACATCACAAACAGCAACACAATTCCCACCTCGTACATTCCACTCGCACATTGCATTCCGCGAGAAGCGTCTTAGAGTTGCCGCTCTTACCGCAGTGTGAAAAGTGACAAGGGGATGTATGAAAGGTCACGTGAAAATGTCCAATATGTTCCAATTGAACAAATGCTGCTGGGCTTATTTTGTTTACTTTTTAAGGACTCCAATATACCCAAGGCAATATTGACACCCAGCATCATGCACTACAACGTGCGATGATGGTTCCGCTGTACTGATAAGTCCCAACAAGGTTAGAAAAATTACAACGATGACGCGCCGCGCAGTTTTTGTTCGTGGTGCGGGAAACCATAAACCCAGGGAGATGGCAGCCAGAGCCAGCGGCAGCATTTGCCAGAGCTCTGCAGTCCTCTACATATATATAACGACATTTTCAGTCGATTAACCAGTGTGATACATCTCAGAGGAAACCGGAGCACGAGTGACTACTCTATGAAATTTGGTTTCAAATTGAGCAAAACATAAGCTGGTATTTGAAAGAAAAGAAAAAGCATTTCGCTTGCATGCTCAAATACATTTAAATATTTACCTGCCTCTTCCGAATACCTGAGTAGCTTCCTTTCTATCTTGGTTGCATACTGGCATTTTCTGAAAATGTCGGTATGTGCCAAGGACATCAAACCTGTAGTTGCAACTATGTGAGAGTCCATTGAGACACAAGGTTCCGTTAGCAAAGGGAAACCCTAAAAAAAAATATATACAAGTAAACAAGATACAACCTTTGTACAAAAATGACTAAGTGGCTCAAAATGTCACGACTCCTTTTACAAATGACAAGCATGCCTTCATTTACACTACTTATAGAAGCCAATCTCAGGATACATCCATCTATTAATGTATTCAGAGTAGTGTTTGTAACACCTATGGTTAGCACGTTGGCTACGTACGGTGTGAAAGAAGTCCAAATGCATACATTGCGTTTAATTGAAGTATAAAGAATTACACATACACACAATATACTTTACAGCCCTTTGTCAATCCAATACTGGATGATGGCCTCCTCGTGCGGTTTGCTTGACCAAACTTAAAGTTGGTGAAAATAAATGGGTGGGGTGGGGGGGTTTACCCAACATGGGGTTCAAGATATTATGAGTCACCGCCGATGTTATCTGTGGCCGGGAATTGAACTCAGGTCGCCGGGTTTGCAGCAGAGTGTGCTAGCCTACTTGCACCAACACTCCACCACGGTATGACACTTGTGTCAAAAAGGGAACGTGCAGCATCTGCTCACTGGGGAGGGGGGAGGGGGAAGAACTTTTTATTTTCTGAGTTGTTTTGTTGATTTTTCTGGCATCCTGCGATCTGCATCAGCAATTTTCTTATTTCCCTCGCAGCTACTGAAAAGTGCACTTTTTAGCTTCCCAGCCCCGTCTTTCCACCACCTACCTCACGCCCATTAAAATATATATCCGGTGCGACGCTTCACCACTCCGTCAGGCAGGCACAAAGCGTTCCGACATCGCACTCAACACGGCGGAAAATCCCTGCGTCTGCGCATTCACTTGCTTAGTTATTTACTTGCTGAACTCCGCGGTCGTCTTGTTTTTCTCCCCCCCCCCCCCCTTTCAAACTCAACGCCACAACCAGTGAATCCAATTCGAAGCCGCCAAAAGCTGATTAAATAACTCGATTCGCTGGTCCGGGGCATCCATCAGATGTCCCCGGCGCATACACTCACAGCAGCTGTGGCATGCCCTGCAGGGTCGGTCCAGAGCACCTCTTGATTGCATTTATTACCTTGCGTGTCGCGAACATTGTTGCTCTGCGAGTGTAGCGGCAACAGCCTTGAGAATGAATGGGGGAAAAGGTGAATCAATTGCCAATTGCGCGGATATTAAGACGAAAGATTACACCCTTCCCAGCCTGCCGGGCTACGCACACGCACAGCCTCGTGTGTCGTTCGAGTGACGACGGTGACTCGAAGCGTAATTGGGTAGCAGTTTTATGCCCAGTCGACTTAGAGGTGTTTCAGGCGGTGTTCAGCTGCCATTCACCGCTGCGCTATTGTGCACACCAGCGTTCACCACGCATGTACGGATACTACACACTATTGTACAGTCAATTCGAAGACAGTATTTGCATAGGCAAGCCATTGACCATGTGGTTCAGGTCCTCGGAAGCTAAGCAGGCTAGAGCCAAAATAGTAGTCGGATGTGGGGACCACGAATGCACCAACGGTTGGCATCGTCTGCCGGGCGACATGGCAGTGCAGATTAATCCATTGTTGTAACGTACTTTGTATGCTCCCGCATCCTATACACACCGACCACCTCATACCCGCACTGACCAGCGTGGAGAAGTATGGTCAAATAGCCCTCACGACGCCCTCGTCCGGCAGATGATTTGGTGATACTGCATTGGCATTGGTTCAGGAGCACGAATAACAAACAAATACCAACAACAACAAAAAACTCAACACGTTCGCCAATAACGCTGTGACCTTGAAATGTAAAAAAAACATAATAGGCGACGTTTTGGGAAATGGTCCTTCTTCATAGCTGAGACGTAAGATTGGGTAAGAGTTTCAGACAGCACAATACAGAGTACATCCATGTGGCCTGATAAGAAATACATTTTAAACATATTTTCTGATGAACAGTTTAAACACAAAAAAAAATTGGCATACGAACAATTCCCTATTGGTAGCTATTAAGCGCCCACCGCTCGTATTACACGGAGCGGGCGATGATTGGTGCGCGTCACGACGAGGCGAGCGGGGTAACCACGGTAAGCGGATGCCCGTTGGTTGTGAGCGGGCGAGAGGTTTCAGCACCACGGACAGCGATCAGCAGCCACACGGACAGCGCCCAGCAGCCGCGGCAACGAAAACAAAGCTCGAGATGACACGAATCTCGTTATTTCAGCCACTGGGCTTCCCATTGAGATATTCTGTTCCGATAGATGATGTTCATTTGATAATAAAAAATATATATATATATATGGCAGATTTGTAAAAAAAAAATCGATTGGATATTTTAAAAGATAACATTTTTTTTATACCTGTTTAAAGAAAGAACGCATCCCATTTCATAGCAGGACCTATAAACGTGTTTTTTTATTATTTACATATCTATATATCTTTAAATCAGCATACATTCCGTGACTTGTTTGTGGTCACCTCCAATCTAAATGCCTCCCCTGTTCCATACGGCGTCGAGGCCCTTATGCAGCCTCTTCCTCCCCATCCCTCATCTTTTCCTGACCCTTTGGTCCCGTTTATGCGATCCTTTCTCCCTTATGTCCCACTCTTTATCTTCGCTCATCCCCTCATCCATTTATTTTTCCACACATTTTATTATTCGAATGTTCTCCCCTTCCTGCCACATCCCATTGATAAAGAGTTGCTCGTTTAATTAGAATAAATGCATGCATTATACAGTAAATGAGAGGATATATATTTTATATTCGAATGAGTACAGGACAGTTTATCAAACTCCATTCCTTAGCGATGCATCACTGTACACATTTTCGAGTTTACCAATTTGTCTCCTTTGAAAAATCGTACGAATTAAAACATGCCAGACGATTGCTAAACACGTCTCAGGTACCGTACAGAGAGCCGATGCACATTTTAATTCCCAAGTCACATTTAAGAATAGGTGTTATCCTTTCTGGCAACAAAACAGGTGTTAAGATGTTAAAACTGAAATGTTTTGCAAGGAATCCTGTCTGCATTAACCACACGTACTTGTGGCGAACATGCCAACAAAAAAAGACATGCTCTGGTAATATATGCATTTTTTTAATTGATTGGTCCACACCAGAGACATTTATTTACTAGTCTCAAACAGTGTTAGACCAGAGGAAGCCAAAAGGCGAACAGCATTTTGGCATGTTTTTTGTTTGCATGTTCACCACAAGTATATGTAGTTAATGCAGACATGATTCCTTGGCAAAAGGTTTCAGTTTGGTGTTTTAACATCTTAACACCTAAATTTCGATTTAAAGATTTCGTGAAGGCAGGGATTCATCTTCTTGGTTCTTAAGGTAAAGTCACGTAGAAGGGAAGTAATAAAAGAATAATATTATTATATTATTTTATTATGTTTTATTTTTATTATTTTATTACTTCCCTTCTACGTGACTTTACCGAAAGAACCAAGAAGATCTTAACACCTGTTTTTTTGCCAGAAAGGGTAAAACCTATTCTTATATTTTGATACTGGCAAAGGAGGTCCCATGACCCAAGTCACATGCTTAACAATTATTATCAGACACGTGCGGTGTGTCGCGACTTGATTTCAAAATCGAGAAAATTGCTGAACATTAATCGACGAACTGTGGTGGGGTCGCGATGAATTTGGGAAACCACCACGGATCTTGCAATTTGGAGATGAGCTTTGGAGGCTGCCACATCTGTGAAACTCCAAAATCAGATGGGGATGCGAGGTGTTCACACGTGGTTTCAATACAGTTGAATCCATATGTGCGGAGTGTTATCTCTCGCTATGCGTGGTGGGCTTTCTCCACGAACTCCGGTTCCCTCCCACACGAAGCCAAACGCTTGTTCGTGGTATTTGGCCAAGCATCTGTCAGTGCAGGGGCGCGTCAGTAAAAATAATAACAGTCTGGAGACTCGGCGAGGCCTTTCTGGGTCTTTAAAGGGCATTGCTGTTACAGTTCAAGGACACAGCATGTCCCGCACGGCGAGAGAGAGAGAGAGAGAAAGAACTGCGGGAGGTAATTTAATGTGGCCATCGACGCGTCTTGTGGAGTTTACTGCAGAAAACAAAATATATAACCGCAGTTCGCGTTTTGCTTCCATTTTTCGCAGCCTAGCAATATATTATCTCAGGTGGGGGGTTTTTTTCTTTGCATGTACGTAATGTACAAAGCCTCTGATTGTGTTGAAAAATTGTATATCGTCTGCGGGGTGTCTGTCAAATCCCGCAGACGGGCCAGTTGCATTTTGTATTGCATGCAAGGCAAAGATTTATTGTGGCAGATATATTCACGACATTTAGATTGCAGCTCACTCCCCATATGGTTATTCTTAAACCTCTCCCGTGATTTCAAGCCATAAAACGGCAAACGCAGGCTGCTGTCTGAGAGCAAATTCTCAAGGCCTTACATGCAAGATGTTAACAACCTCACCTCGTATACAGGAGGTCGTGGGTTCAAGACCGACCCTGACGCCTGCTACTGTATATTTGGAGTTTTACATGTTTTCCCCGCGAACCTGTGGATGTTTCTACGGGTCCTCAGTATTTTCTCTCCACATTTAGACTCAATATGCGTTCTAAGTATTTGGCTGCTATACATTTCCACATGATAAGCCACTTCATTGAGCTATCATGTGTGGCCAGGTCGCTTGTGAAGAAGAACTACACAGTTCAGTGGGCCTTGCCTGGTGAAAAAAAAAATAGTTTTCGTTTTTAAAACGAACAATGGCATGAGTCTCATGTAATCGTTAGTGGCGTAGTTGTGCGAGTGTACAGGCGGTGCAACTGCATCGGGGCTCCACGAGATGGGTGACCCAGGCGCCAGGATATGGAGAATGGGAGGAATGAGACAGGGGGGCCTCATTTCATTATTTGCACCACCGTCAAAGCCACCCACGGTATTGCACTGGGACAGGCTTCACGAGGGCCGATAGTGGTTCCAGCTGTTCATTAGGTCATTCCGATGCAGGCTGTGCTGGTTATTGAAGTTTTGCGTGACTGATGAGTGGCTTAAATCAATATTGAGCGCAACTAGAGTAACAATATATATTTTTTATCAATGTCTGTCTCTCCACATAAAATCAAATATTGTTTTAGTCCATCGGTCTATATTGAACTTCTGCACCAATATTATACAACAGCAGCAGCAGCATTTGTATAAGCGAGCAAACTCAGGCTGGTTTAAACCTTCTTGTTCTCACAACCATTCGGGACCTGTTAAACCAACATTAGACAAATACGCAAAATACATTTCAAAGCTGACATTCTCCATTATCCATGACAAGTGTCCCCCTGGTGTGGTTGGTAGACCACATGCTTGAACCACCCACATGAATAAGGAAGCGGTACAGCAAGTCGGTTTCTGACCTATCTGTACGGGGGGTTTTAGTGTTTCTCACCCCATCTAAGCGCGTTATCTCCGCGTGCGTTTCCTCCGACGCTTTACGAAATGCCCGTGGGAGAATTGGCTAAACATGCCAATTAAACCCTAACCCTGAGAAGAATTAAATAAGACATCAGTTGCCCAACGATAATGGAATTGGCGGAAGTGCTGCCTCTTCACGACGAGTAAAATCGTCCTGAATGTGCCCGTCCTGTCGGACGCTGAGCGGGGTTGAGTCTTGTTAAGTTGCCTACTGGGTGTGGGATTTTAAAAAAAAAGTGATATTGACATCACGGCACTTAGAACCTGGGTTCGAATCCAGGCTTCAGCCGCGCACGATTACGTTGTATTCTCAAGTGATGCGAGTGATGGTGTCAGTTCGCTGACGAATGATTGCACAATAGACAAACATGGGCTACACTGTCACGTGACGGCATTTACGGGCAACCGGTCCTGGAGGGAAAGTCGTAGCGCCCTCTGGTGTGTCGATAAAAACAATCGAAGGGATCTCAGAATTAGTTCGGTTATATCTGCTTCCGCAGGTCATGGTTTCCCTAATGAGGCAACGCACTCGCTCTGCGAGAGGTCCGAATGGGGCGCTGTGTCTAATTCCATGACGTCAATGGCGCAATTGAAATAAAATTGGAAGAGGGGTTGAGAGGGGGGGAGGGGGGGAATGAGGGGGAGGGGGTGAGCAGGGGCTGGGGGGAAGCGGGAGGGATGGAAGGGTGAAACGAATACTGCTGTCTCTCTGGTCTCGGCCAATCGGTGTCACAGACAACGCAAGTAAATTATGTCAAAGCGCGTAAGTTTGCATGTTCACCACGTGCCCCGTGTGTGGTTAATGCGGACGTGATTCCTCGCAAAAGGTATCCATTTGGTGTTTGCACATCTTAACAACCTGTGTTATTGCCAGAAAGGGTAAAAAACCCTATTCTTATTTTCCCATAAGAGTGAAGAGCAAATCGACAACAGGACGAAGTCAAAGCCGCCCGTTGTGTATGTGTGTGTATGGGGGGGTGAACACAAAGCGACTGTTCGTCGCGTGGGGTCGAACAAATACAATCCTCTTCGTGAAGCGAACGCTCTGGTGGCTGATGAAAGGGGGCCCTCCAGCGAGACAAAGGCGGCGGATGGAGGCGGCAGTCGAATCGCTGCGGTGATCAACACGGAACCAGACGCCGTGAGACGCAGCGCGCACGCCAGCGCCGCCTCGAGAACGCGGCCACGGAGAAAGCTGACATCGCCCCTGTTCATAACATTGTCCCCGTCAATAAGAGATGCGTATATGTGCGTGTGTGTGGGTGTGTAAACAAATACCGTATGCCCTGGATTATAAGACGCACTTTCATCATGGGACCTCCTTTGCCAGTACCAAAATATACCAATAGGGGGTTTCCCCCTTTTTTCTGGCAACAAAACTGACACCTTTTGCAAGGAATCATGTCTACATTAACCGCAATACTTGCAGTCAAATGCAAACAAAAACACAATACTTTCCCCCCTTAGGGGCGTATCATGATCCGGTAGGTGTGTGTCTGTGTGTGAGAGAGAGTGTGACCAGATTTGGCCGCGCCTCCGATTCGCGCGGGTTGGTCGCGTACGGTGCGAAAGAAGTTCAACATACGCGTGCATACATTCGGATAACGACGCGGACACTCCCAGCGCAGCTCTGGGGCGCGTCTTACTTTCCGGAGCGTCGCATTATCCGGAGAATCTGCCGAGCGTGCCTCATCAGCGTGTGTCGGCTACCCCCAGCGGAGCAGAGGAACACCGGCAAGTGTCGTTGTTCTCGTTCGGAACCGAGGAATGATCGGAGTGGTGGTCCAAAGCAGGACGCTGGTCCCGAGAGATCGTGCACCGCGTGGAGCTGGGGAGGTTCAATGAGCTCCTGTGCGGCTTCTCGAGACCGATTGCCAACATCGGAGGGGGACGAGGGAGGGTTTTGTAATGCTAGATTTGAAGCTTTCGTGACTGCAAGGATCCATACTCTTAGTTTTTTCGGTAAAGTCACGGAGGTAAAAAATGAAATTAAAATTAATAAAAATAAAATAATAAAAAATCACGACGTTTCGGAGGCAACACAAGTCA
>CM025655.2:7439048-7464952 GCA_014621495.2 Entosphenus tridentatus
TGCTGGATAAAGACCTCCCCAAACCATCGCCATCTCTCGCAGTCCTGTAATGTAACAATAATAGACCAAGCACCTGCACATGAGCTGATTTCATTACAAAAATTGCTTGCTACAAATTGACCACCATGCCTCGCTGATCTCGTCAAGGAGCATAAACCATCATGCCAACTCCGGTCATCCTCGCAGCAGTGGCTTTTGGCTGACCATCGCGTGCTTTCAGATGCGTTTCTGCGGCCGTCTGGAATGCTCTTCAATCCGATATTAGGTAGCCACTGGATCTATGCACTTTTAAACCGAGATTGAAACCTAATCTAGAACTGCTTTTTGTGTTTAGTTTGTTGTCCTTCAACCGCACCTCCAATTAGCACGGTGGGCTACGTACGGTGCAGAAGAAGTTCAACACAATACATTGCCCTATATCTGTGGTGAACATGCTTTCGGGCGTTTCCGTGCTTTGGCTGCCACTCCGTTGTTATTCTCGACCAACGCATGGGCGGGCATCGTCCCTCCAAGTCATCAGATGAAGTGTTACTGATGAAATATCAAAGAGCAATTTGTTCCGGCGCTAGCGTAGACTCGACCAGCCGGGATGAATTGACCCTTACTGAACAATTTAACCCAAAACCCATTTATATTTTCCCCCACTTTTGTATACCATCTGCTTGCTAAGCGTTCCAAAAAAAAAAATCACATGACCCGTGCATACCGGAGCGTGGACGCGATGTGACACCTAATCAATTGAGCCCGGCACTGGATTTTAAATGGCACTGCAGCAATCCCAGCACCGCTCTCTACATTCTAAAACGGCATCGACTCAACAACGCACCGCCCTTTGGCAATCCACCGCTGGATGAAGGCCTCGCAATGAAATGGTGGCTGTTTGACCATACTTCATCACGATGGTCAGTGGCGGTTTGGTGAAGGGGGCAGCTGCTGGCAGCCAGAAAGAGGTTTCAGATATCAGTTGGCACCGATGGTTGCCACGGCGAGGAATCTGTGAATTGCACTCAGGACGTGGGTTTCAGAGCGAGGTGTGCGCCAACGACTGCGCCACCGCTCCCCGCAGCATCGTCCTCTACATTGTAAAGCGGCATTTCCATCTCAAGCCGATCTTCTCTATCACCGCCGCAGTGTGTGTTCACGTAGCTGTCTGCTGTGATAGCAAATAATGGGATTCATTGGTCGAGCGCATAGCATATAATCCCAGCTAGCAATAATAGTATCTGTCTATCGACGCAGTCTCACATATATATTTATAAATGCCACCTTACATTACGGACGGGAATCTTTGTATCGCCACTGTCTGGCATAGAATGTCAGAGCAGTCACGGTGAGTCTCGGCAAGGGGTCGTGGCATTCACACTGAGCAAAGCGGATCAACGTATCTCAGATAGGCAGGCCATTAAACTATTGCACCGCTAACAATAATAACGTGGAGTGTGCTGTCGAAGCGGTTAGCGCAACGCACTATGAACCCAACGAGACGAGTTCGATTCCTGGCGTTCATCCAACCCTGGATAGCACGTGCAAATAGTAGTAGGGGAGTGGTGGCGCGGTGGTTAGCGTACTGCCCTATGAAGCCAACAATATGAGTTTAATTCCCGGTCTTCATCCAGCAGTTGATAAAACATGATGATAATGTAGGTGAGCGGTGACACTGTAGTTAATGCTCTGCGCCATGAAGCCAACAACATGAGTTCGATTCCCGGCCTTCATCCAGCAATAGAGGGAGCATGGCTGATAATGATGATTGATGATCACAAAATCACTATTAATTTGCCCATTCATGCCAGCTCTCGCTCACTAAGCAGGGTTTAATTTGGCCGGTGCTTGAATGGGTGACCACCGGGGCTTGTCAGGTGTTGTAGGTATGGGGCAGCAGCGACGTGGCCAGGAGATGGCAGGGCTGGGCTTTCTCTCTTGTCCAACATTTGTGGCATTCTGCCGACTTTCTCAACACGGGTATTTTTTCTGAGCAAGGGTCTTGACCTTAGGTGAGGTTTCCCTGAGTAACACATTCCTGCGGAGGGAGCTGGTAGAAACGTTGGGTTGCTCGGTCAATGGCCAGGGTCAATGGCGGCGTGGTGTATTCCGCAAATATGCCCGACTGTGAGGGCGGGCACAAGCCGGCGTGAGTAGGTTAAACGTTGAGTTTTATAAGGGCACCACGGGGTGACCAGCCCCTCCCCACCCAGCGCCACCCCTCCCACCCCCCAACCCAGCCCCACCCTCCCCACCCAGCCCCTCCCCACCCAGCCCCTCCCCACCCAGCCCCTCCCTGCACGACGGTGTAACCAGGAGGTTCCTACCAGTATAATATGAACTATTGTCATTACTAAGTTACGTTGAATATTATACGACGATAGTTCTTCTTACGGGATGCAGAGTTCTGCAATACTGTCAGAGATAATGGCAACTCGGGGGAGGCCTTCACCCAACAGTGGATTGACCATGGCCGATGATGTTGATGATGGTGATTGGGAGTCTATAAGATTAGAGTTCGTTCATCAGCACCCATCAGGACACGCTCATTGTGACGCGCACACGCCTCGAACCCCACGCTGCCCAACACGGACACGCACAGCACGGCGAGGGTAATTCAGCGAGACAGGTGCCCACGTGATCACACTTTGATGATGATGATGATGTCACATCCAACACAAACTTTGTTATAGGAGAGGGAGGAGAGGGGGGATTCTTGTCTGCTTTGTTTCAAGCAATTCTACTCGGGCTGACATTTCAATGGATAAACCGCACATTGGAGATGGCCGGGCAACCCGGGGCAAACGCTGCATTGAAGTGGCGATTCTGAAATCCCGGACGCGAAATCAGGTTTTGGGCACACGTGATCACACCGGTGTCGCTGGCGAACACGTTCCTTCGGAGTGGGCAGGTAGGAACTTTGTTGGACAGCGCATTCGTGCACGACAGCCAAACAACTCATACCTGGTGGGCAGTGTGGAACCTGTTGCTCCTACCTGTATAAAAGATACATTGACTTTAGGTAGCCAGGCAGCCAGGCAGGTAGCCAGCCCCCTTAACTATCGGCCCCTCCCCCTTGCTTAGGCCCCTCCCATTACCCCCCTCCCTTAGGCCCCTCCCCTGACCAACCTCCCATATCCTTAGGCCCCTCCCCTGACCCCCTCCCTCCCTTAGGCCCCTCCTCTCACCCCCCCTCCCTCAGGCCCCTTTCATGACTCCCCCCTTCCTTAGGCCCCTCCCCTGACCCTCCTCCCTTAGGCACCTCTCCGTACCCGGCAGTAGGTCTCCACCAATCAAAGAGCTGTGTGTATTATATAATTATTTATGCACGACAGACAGACAGTCAGACAGACAGACAATAAATCCCTGGTGGGCAGTGTGGAACATTGTTCCTACCTGTAATAATTGGTCTCTCGGCCCAATAGGCTCGTTCATTTGAATTGGCCAACCATCTCAACGGAGTACATGCCTGCAATAATAGTATCGACACTTAACGTGACTGTCACATGACCGACTCAGATCTCAGGAGCTAAGCAGGATTGGAGCCTGGATTAGCAGTTGTATGGATGTCAACCACGCATTAAAGAAGCGATGGAGGTTACTGCACGGCTCTGTTGTTTTCAGCGCTGAAAAAAATGCATTGTTGTACTGTACTATGCAACAAACGTCTACGCTCATTGCCTTCACCAACTTGCACTTGACCAGCTTGGCGAAGTATGGTCGAATAACCTCCACGACCTGCAAGGCATTAGGAGTGGATTGACGTAAGGCCTGTACATTTATAGCACACGCAAATATATATTACTGTGCTAGTATGAGATGTGTTGTATGTAGTGGTTAGCGCGCTGTACTACGGACCTGGCGACCCGGGTTCGATTCCCGCTCACGGCAAACACCAGTGACGATTATTTGAACCGGTCCTGGGCCTCCCCTAGGTCGACTCAGCCTCAAATGAGTACCTGGTGCGGTGTGCAAACATCGCCACTAGGGAGACAAAGGCGGTCGGGCGTGGTGCTGGCCACCTACCCCCTCGTGTACCGTTCCGGCCTTCATAGGTGCTCGCTAACAGCACTTGCCCCTACAGTCTGTTAAGGCTTTACGGGGGATCTTTATCTTTATATACACCCCCGCAGTAGACCGGGCGCTGGGTTTGCAGTAAGTGAGGGGTTATGCATATGACTGATATTGAGGGAGCTCCACGGCACGGCGATTTGTTGGGGGTCGTGGGGGTGGGATAACGACCATTATACCTCGAACATACAACGGCTCATAAACTTGCCAAGTGCCCCGATAGATCTTTCTCAATCGTACGATTTGATTTTTTTTTGCAATGGCCCTCGTTTCGCTAAGCCTATTCATTTTCCGTCGATGGGTCTGTTTTGGCATGGCGCATGTTTGACAGTCGAACGTTCGACGCTCAGTGTTTGGGAGTTTGCGATACATTTGCTTTATGGCTTTGTGTAGTTCTTACTAAATGGTGTCGGTTTTGTTAACGCGTATTTCTGTAGTTGGCTTTTTTCCCCCACTATGTGTTTTCGTGTGGGCTGTCTTTGCGTTCTGCTGTGATATTTGCAATGTACGAACGTTTGTACTTCCGTGGGATCTCATTTTGGGGCAGATATTTTTTAACAAAATTGTTTCTCCAATTTTATCTGGATAGTGCTACTGGCGTCCTATCGTGAGATGAAGTATCCCCCATTCAGACCTCTCACAGATCTGTGCAACCGTTCATGTTAGAGAACAGCCAACTCTGAGAATCCTTCAAGTGACATCTTTTCTGCTCAGTATGGTTCAGCACTTTCCCACCCCACTGCACCAACGAGAGTATTGTATCAAATATTTGTAAATCTTAGAGTTTGGAATTTAGCCAAATTGAATGGAGAACTACATTTTAGGCGATTGTTTTTCTTTTGTCTAGTCACTGGCTGAGGTCATCAAACTCACTGGACTTGAGAAGTCGATGTTATCAAAGGATGCTGCCTGGATTCGAACCAATCTTTTCAGCAGTGTCAGCTTAGCACTCTGAATCTGGGCAGATTATAATAAAGCAACGACGACGATGATGATGATGATGATGATGCATAACGATAACACCGCAACTTGGCTATGACCAGTGATAAAATAAACATAAACTCGCCACTTACCTACCACGTGTGATTGTAAGAACGCATTTTGCAAGAATGTGTTGAGCAGCGTGAAACTCTGTTGATTTTTTTTGTATAAAGTAGCAAATTAAATTGTTCTACAAAAACCTCTTCATACGGTCAAACCTTGCACAGTGACATTCCCAGGAAACTTTAGGAGCCATTTTCGCACGTTGACGAAACGGCCCAAAACACATCGCGACTGGCGATTTGCCCAACGACTAGTAACAACAAAAATGGTCGAAAGGTCACATTCGCGAGTACGCAAACCGGGCCCTAAAACTTCAAAGGTCCATGTTTGAACATGTATAATAGATCTAAGAACACGGGCTACAAGCCACTACAACGTATTCGAAGCTGGCAGGCAATATCATGTGCATTATGTACATTTAATGTGTATGCTATGACGCCGTCCAACTTGGGCAAAAGATATATCGGGTTGAAGGCCGCATTCAAAAACACTTTTGCCGCTCGCACGCGGAGTGCTTACAATGGAGTCGGCGCCGCACAAAAAGGAGCTCAGAAAATTATTCGCGCCATCCGTCCGTCCATTCATTCGTGAGAAATGTTGACGGAAGGTGGTGGCGCAGTTGCCAGAGGAGGCGGTGTTTGGGACAGAAAAAAAATTAACCCGTAAAAACAAAGTTTTTCACTATAAATCCTTGATATGCGTGGCGGCTAGAGTCCTCTCGTCCTCTGGCTTGAGATGGCTGCCACCTATGGGTCAGATGATTGCCTGCCACCATTAAGCAATTGGTAATTAAATATATTTATTTTTGCCTAAAAAGTGTAAACATTTTAAAAAAAAAATTTCACGAAAATAAATTGTTACGCACAACGAGTCTGTGTGCAAAATGTCAGCTCGATTGGATCACGGGAAGTGGGTTAAAAAACGACCGAAAGATTTGCACGGTCGTAAGCGCGCAAGCAAGCGCGCAAGTGAACTTAATATCAAGGATTTTTTAAAAAGCCCCACCGTAGCTTTAAAAATTTGCCACGCGTTTTGCCTTTGCCGCACGGACTTACGATACGAAGCCAACACAGCCCAGGAACAGCCGCGGATTGGACACGCCGCGCATTTTTATACATTTCGAATCCGTGCAATGGGTGAGCTTTGATACGGTTTGTATAATTCAGGCAACGCTCCCAACGTGCCTTTGCAGTCATAAATAATGGATGACATCCCACGGGGACCACGGCATGCGTTGTTCGACTCCATCCTCTGAAGCCAGCGGCTTCGCTTCCACTACAGCCAGGCAACCCGTGTCCCCCCTTCGTACCCGTGCGCACTGCCCCCGTAAAGCATTCACGTTGATATCGTCGCTTCGTTTTTAGATTCTGCCGCGAACGTAACTTAATTCTGCAGAAGCGCTGGGGCGACAGTCAATGCGGGACCACCCCGTGCTCCGGGTCTGTCATTACGCAGATGAAAACTGCAATGTCGGCATTAGCTGTATCGCAATATTTTCAGAACGAGACCTGGCCACAATTGATAGCTCAGCGAGGTTGGCTTATCACGTGGGAATTTATAGCGGCAGTACGTTGATTCTAAATGTGGAGGGGAAAACCGGAAGCTCCGGGACAAAAATCCACGCGACCACGGGGAAAACATGCAAAATCCAAACATACGGCAGGCGTCAGGGTCGGGATCGAACCCACGGCTCCCTGTATACCAGGCGAGGGAGTTAACATCTCCTATCCACCGCGGCACCCTGCGTGGGCGAACATTCGGTCCCCCCCCCCATCCAGGGCGAAGTCACATCAAAGCCTCATTTCAAGTCGCTTTGAGAACGGCTCCCGATTCGTAGGAATTGGTGGAAATGCCGAGAAAAGCTCCAGGGGCCAACCTAAGGCAGTTAGCAGAAGGAGTAAACGGTTTAACCAGGAGAGCCTCAATGGGGTGTAAGGAATCTTTGATTGTATTGAGAGTCACGTGCCTTAACGCCACCTATTTTTTTACTGAAATAAACCCAAAGCAAAGGATTCTGTTGAAAAGGACCTGAGAAAATAATTGAGGATTTTATTTACCAAATAAAAAAAGAGTTAAATGTGTAAGGGCTCACACTTGTAAAAAAGTCACCACATCAGGTGTGTAACGTTTAATCATTTGTAGGTTTCGGAATGAATGGCGTCGGTAATCGCCTGGAAAAATTATTAAACAGATGTAGGAGTCCAACCTTAGCGCCTGAGCAAGCTAGCTCAGAAGTGGAATGATGATAAAGATGGTGGGAGTAGTAGCGGTGATGGTGGCAGAATTTTTATATAGCTATTGACCCTTAAATGAAATCGTCACTCGCTTGCACCTGTACGTGTGGCTTTTCTTTTTTAAATCACAGTTGCTAAACCCAAGAATGATGGCCTCTATAACCCAACGCACCCAACAACAGGGAAAACTAATGGCAGCAACAGCAGATACGAATATTCTTTCGTGACTTGTGCAAGGTTATACAGTTTGAACTTTGGGGAAAGGGGCACAAATGCGAGGTAGGGGGGGAGCTTCAAATCCACCAACAAAAGAGAACGAGCGATGGCGCGCCAGATAAGGACTCACGACATTTCCAAGAACCGAGCAAGGTTATAGGAACTTTGGTAAAAATATATCTAATTTATTGATATTTTAAAAACTCAACTACAGAGAGTTCCACAGTCGAAGAGTTCACTGATAGCAGGAGGAAGACATATTTCGGCATGCACCTTGGTAGTTGAACGCAGTGTGGACGAGAGGTCGTTACCTCTCAATCTGTCAAAATATGATTACGCATGCAGGAATCGCACACAACGTGATGTTGTGCAAGCAGTGCCTCACTTATTTCTCGAGAGAGAGAGAGCAGTCGATCACCACTGACGAGATGAGTTGCACGTCCGGATTGATTGATTAAGTCTTTAATGCATCAGCAAGTGTGCCCCCTGCAAGCGTAACATCAGCACAAGATGTCACGTTAATTGCTCCATTTCATTTTGCGGTAACCCCGAAAATTATTGTAATTATGTTTTTTTTTCCTCTCTCTCCCTAAGCGTGATAATGAACCGCCATCAACGCGGCACGGTGTAATTTGACTCAGGAAATGGCAGTCATGGTATACGGTGATTGAGTCCTGTAACCTACCTACGTTGTGTTCTCCGCCGCCGCCTTCACGGATGCTGCCGAGCAAGCGCAGTCATCGTCATCATCGTGTCCACGCACGTGTCCCCCCCCCCCCCCCCCCCGGCAGCTTGGGATGTGGTTTCAAATGCGTGGACAATCCAAATTGAATTGCATCATCGTCAGAATGTAACACGCGTTGCAATCCAGCGCTTCAGGAGCAACGGTTGGCAGATCGTGCAGATTTTTTTTTTTTAACTACCGACTAGGAGACTTTAACGCGTACGCTTTCGCGACCCATAATAAAGGTTTAAGGTTAGATCGCGAAAATATAAATGTGTCGTTAACCCTTCACGCGCCGACGCAAGACAATTTCGTAAGGTTTGTCACGTGAGGAAAACGTGGCAATTAGCTGTGACTTCACACACATCGGTGTGATGGCGAGTAAACCCACAACAACATATACAATTGACACATTTATATTTACGCGATCTAACCCCCCAAAAAAAAACTTTATTACGAACGACTGGGAGACGACAGTACCGTCAATAGATTATTGAATGCATCTGTGCAGAGCTTAGAATGCCATGCCGTCACGTGCATGGCTATTCTCCATGTACTCCTGTTTCCGTCCACGTGGAATTGGTCAACATCGTAATGCGGGTCCCTCCTGCAGAACAGACCTGAGATTTTCCTGGATATTGAAAAACCATTCTTGTTATTATTATTATTATTACTACCCTGCCCTGGGGCGATGTGGCCTCAGCAATTCTTCACGTGGTCAATGCAGCTGCCCCACCACTGATGTGCAATCCGCCAAGAAGCGAAACGCTCTGAAACCTGATTAGATATCCAGTCTGAAAGGAAACCCATCAGCCGTTTCATAAGAACATAAAACATACAACCCCCCCCCACTCCCTGTAGAGTTAAATACTAACGTCAGTTGCGTCACGTGAGTGATATTTCTGTATTGCATTGCGCAGCGTTGTGTGCTACAGTCTCCATCCACCGTGTATTTTGGACGCGCATTGTACAATCAACTGATCATATCGTCCCGTTGGAGCGTCCCTGCCAGGTGGTTCAGCAGTACAGCGAGCAGCTCGCAATCGAAACGTTGCAAGTTGCGATGCTCTGTTGTTCGTTGACTCAGCCCATCATTCCTCTCTGGGATCGATAAAAACGAGTACAACTTCGTCGGCAAGACAGCAATGGTCCAACACGAAGCGCCTCGTCATAGTAATGTGGAACTTCCACCACTGACTCAAGGCTATAAACAGGAGGTTAGTGCCACCTCAATGCTCATATGGGCAGGAAAGCACTTTGACTTGACTATAGCATCGAAAACTTGTAGCAGGAAAAGACTCCATAATAGAGGTTTTTGGATTAGATCGCGTAAATATATAAATGTCGTTAAACCCGCCACCACTCGACACAGCCAATTAGTAAGGTTTGTCACGTAAACAGAACGTGCCAATTCGTTACTAGTGTTTTGAAGAGTAAACCCACAATATTTACAATTCGAGTACGACGTTTCGCTGCTAATTACAACCAGCATCATCAGGCGACAGCCAGAGTTGTGGAGAAATCCTCCAGTTATTTGTGTTACTGTCATTAAAATAGCATGTTCGTCAAGTAGACACATTACATCATAGAGGAACATAGGATGTCGTTATTCTGACAATGCACGCATGAGACCGTACATGAAAAGTGCCTCATAATGCACATTCTGAGCAGGACAATCCATAATGTGCCATCCCTTTTCTTTGGTAAATTACAAAATCTATGTAGTTGACCTAGTATGTGCATTTATAGGAGTCGGCTATAACAGAATTACAATTGCTTTCAGATGCGCTTCTGCGGCCGTCTGGAACGTTCTTCCTTCCTATTTTAGGAAACTACTGGAGCTATGCACTTTTAAATCATCTAGAGTGAGAACGAATTTCTCTAGAAAGGCTTTTTGTGTTTAGTTTGTTGTCATTTACCCCCCCCCCCGCCCGCACCTCCGATTAGCGCGGTTGGCTACGTACGGTGCAAAAGAAGTTCAACATACACACATAATTATTAAACAACAATAATTAATTTTCAAAACTATGTCAGTCCGCTGCTGGAGGGGAGGGCGGGGGCACCCAGGACCGGTTCAGATATCTGATGCTAAGCGAGGCTCATTACAAAACTCGGTTTTCCTTTTTTTTTATAAAAAAAAACTCGGTTCTTCGCATTCATACCTCGGTGCGACATCGCTTAACCGCCCCCACCCCCCCTCAATTTCTTTCGAACTGCTTATTTGTTTAGTTTATTCTATCTGGATTTGAAGCTTTCGTGACTGCAATAATCCATACTCTTTGGTTCTTTCGGTAAAGTTACGTAGGTAGAAAAGAAAATAAATCACGACGTTTCGATTGCAACAAAAGCAATCATCATCAGGTGGGAAAATCACGCCAAGAAAAAACATTTGCTGAATATTATTTTTTTCAGAGAGTATGTTTAGTTTATTGTTTTTCAACCCCGCGCCTCCAATTAGCACGGGTAGCTATGTACGGGGTGAAAGACGATCAGCAAACATACATCAGCTGAGGGCCCTCGGGCACTGGATCCCAGAGGATCGTTGTGGAGTGGCTTTTAAAAAGACGGAGACATTTCGACAACCGCGCAACGCAGCGCGAGTGAAATTGACAAACCCTGGGCTGGAGACCCACTTCGTGGCGGTGCTGCGCGTGGGAAAAAAATTGAGTGCGTTGAGGATGAGGATATTATTTTCAGTTTAATCGTAGCGCGGGCTTTTCTTTACACCGTGGCCAACAGAACGCCAAAAAGGCGTAATGGGGTTTACACCCAATCGGATTGGGGAACTTTTTCCAGTGAGCCATTGCCTCTTTAACAACATTATTTTTTAAAATCATCGATCAAATTGTGCTGACGAGAACGGCGAATGCAACTCGTCCTCGTTTTAAACAAAACAAAAAAACGGTGGCAACGATCACAGCCCTGCCACGCGCGCCACGCCGGCTTTAATGGGCGCTGGCTCACAGCCCTGGCTCGTTTGCTGCGCCGCGTAGCGTGCGCAGCGTCGTGCCCCGATGCACGTCTCGCCCCTTGTCTACGTCGTCTCGCGAACACGTCGTCACGTGATGATTAACCACCTCTGCCCGGTGTGCGTCGCCCCAACCCCGCACTCACGTCGCTCGGAAAGCGGCGTCGTTGTTGTTGTTGTCGTTGTTGTTGTTGTCTGCCCTTTCTCCTTCTCCGTCGCCTCGCAGTTTTCGCCTCCAACCCGCCCACCGCTGTAAATCGCTTCGACTGACGTCGTTTCGATATTCGTCGTCGCAACTTTCAGGAGCTCGTCCCCAACGTAATCCGGGGTATTGCTGTATACAGGGTTAGTTTACAAAAAAAAAAACGTGATTAAAAAAAATTAAGAACAATTTAGGCTCTTCTTTTGGATTTCTGCTCAGTTTACGTTGTGCAAATTAAAAATATCTTCGTGCTGACAATAGTGCCGTCACTTACGGTTGGGGAAAGCATATAAGTGACCTCATATTAGTGAGGTGACTATTTTTTTATTCTATATTTGAAGCTTTCGTGACTGCAAGGATTCATACTCTTAGGTTTTTTCGGTAAAGTCAAGTAGGTAAAAAAAAATGAAAATTAAATAATAATAAATGAAAAAAATCTATTAAATCACGACGTTTTGGAGGCACTTAGCTGGGACGGTCCCACCTGAGGACGGAGACTTGTGTTGCTCCCGAAACGTCGTGATTTAATTGATTTATTTTCATTTATTATTATTATTATTTTATTTGAGTCTTTTTTTACCAACGTGACTTTACCGAAAAAAACCTAAGCGTATGACTATTTTGAGTTCTTTTTAGAGAAATCCAAAACTCAAAATGAGTTTTTAGCCTATCGGAAATATTGTATCTGGGCCTGATTTTCGGATTAATCCAAAAATCGGAGCACATCCCTTGAGCGTGTGTATGGCCCACGTTCGTGTAATGGCCCGACCTTAAATATAAAAAAGGCAACCCACCCCAACCAGGGTGGGTTTTTTGTTTGTTTGTTCCTCATTAACGAAGCATCAAGCCCATGTCAGACCATTCTGGCTCAGAGAGCTTACGGGCGTGAAGCTACAAGGGGACACTGTATTTGCTTTTACGGATTGCCTTCTAATGGACGCTCACTCACAGCTCTTGTCCCAAGTCTGCAACAGACTAAAGCAACTGACGTATATCGATGTGGTTTTTCCCCCAATTCTGTTCTCCTACCACGTGGAAGTAGCGTTCCTGAAGAACACAGCGCTGGTGAAAAAATTGCGTTTTAATAAATTAAATAGAATACAGGGTAAAGCACAGCCCGCGATAGCACGTGAGGTGCGTACGCAGGCCGAACAAACACTGAGGCGCGTGGATAGCATCTAGAAGCATCCAGCAGTATCCCAGTGCCTTGTGTGATGACGCTACGCCGAGGCAGACATACGACCGCTTAGTTCCGACTCGCGCGATGCAGTTCTGTTCGCTCGATCGCGTTATATCAGAACAGACCGCGTTTGTTATGTGGATTGTCTTGTTTTAATTGGCGCTCTCAAACAACACCTGTCCAGAGAGTCTACACCAAACTTAACCTCGGAGTTTCTCTTCTCGTGCGTGCATGTGTGCATTTAATGATGCGGGGAGCGGGAGTGCAGCAGTTAGCACATTGCGCTACAAACCCCGCCACCCGAGTTCGATTCCCGCTCACGGCCAACGCCAATGACGATTATCTGAACCGGTCCTGGGTCTCCCGTAAGTCCACTCAACCTCAAATGAGTACCTCGTGCGGTGTGCAAACATCACCACTGGTGAGACAAAGATGACCGGGCGTGGTGTTGGCCACCCACCCTCTTGCGTGCGGTGCCGGCCTTCGCACGTGTTCACTAACAGCACTTGCCCCAAGAGGCTGCTTAGCCTATACGGGGAACCTTTGCCTTTGTCTGTATTCAGTGAAGCTATAATGCGAGTACGCCCGCAAAAATAAAATAAAGTATCTGGTACGCCTTTTATCGACGCGTTTACATTTAATAGCGCATCGATCGGTGGTGTGCCAGTGTTTTCTATTCATTATTCTCACTTGTAGTCTCCTTTTACGAGATGACCGCCGTAGAGAGCTGATTTCATTCAACACCAGCAGCGCCTGTGCATCCTTATCATGGGACGCGCTTCATACATAATACAGCATTCATTCGCCTCCGAAAGTCTCACGTGGGATAAAGACCTTTTTTTTTAAATCCTATATATTAAGTTCACTTGCTTGCTTGCTTGTTTACGACCGTGCAAATCTTTCGGTCGTTTTTTAACCCACTTCCCGTGATCCAATCGAGCTGATATTTTGCACACAGACTCGTTGTGCGTGACAATTTATATTCGTGAAATTTTTTTTCCAAAATGTTACACTTTTTAGGACAAAAATATTATATTTAATTACCAATTACTTAATGGTGGCATGCAATCATCTGACCCATAGGTGGCAGCCATCTCAAGCCAGAGGACGAGAGGACTCTAGCCGCCACGCATATAAAGGATTTTTAGTGAAAAACTTTGATTTTACGGGTTAATTTTTTTCAGGCTGGTCCTGCGTGACGATGTCCGTTGGACAGTCGCTCTTTCTACCTCCGGATTTCGTGAGTGCGTGGAGAGGGCAGAAGACCCGGAGAAACAAAATTCAAGACTCGTCGATACAAGGGCCAATTGTTTATTCAAGGAATTGTCCAAAAATCCCCAAGCAGAAAATCATCTTAAACAATAACTTGAAACACAATAACTTATTTACCGGGTGGTTAGCACTGGATTCATATTTTTTCCATGAAAGAGGAGTAATGATGGCCAATGGAACATTCATCCTCCAAATGCAGTATTGGCTCTGCATATAAGCGAAGACATGGCCGGGAGGTAGCGACTTCGCCGAGGACATTCATTCCAGCCGCCACCCTGGTAAATACTGGCGGGTAAATTGACCATAAAATGTGCCGCCTCTATGTATGTTTGTTGAACTTCTTTCGCACCGTACGTAGCCAACTCTGCTCATCGGAGATGCTGGCAAAGGAAAATACACTAAACACAATGCGAAGTTTCATTACAAATGACTTTTCAATCTAGACTTAAAAGTGCATAGCTCTAGTAGCTTCCCAATATCGGAAGGAAGAGTGTTCCAGGCGGCCACAGAAACGCATCTGAAAGTGCGCGATGCAGTGGCCGTCTTTGTTCAATGGCTAGCCAAAAGCTGCTGCGGCGAGGATGACCGCAGTTTGCGTGATGGTTTATGCCCCTTGACGAGATCAGCAAAGGTATTGTGGTTCATTTGTCCACCTGCTCCGCAGTGGACATATGTTTACATGCTCGAGGCTTTTTAACACCTTGCAACTAAGGTAGAAAACATGTATGCATTAGCTCTGCCCATCTGTCTGTTCGTCCATCCATCCATATGTCCATCCATCGGCAATCGTGGCAGCGTTGCACATCTGCACGTGAGAAGAGCAGCGAGCTGCTGTCGTGTCCTTTGATATTATTCACTTTAAAAACGTATATATTTACTGAAGGGTGAAGTTGCAATGCAATGACAACCGCATGCATCATGTCAACATTCAGGACATCGGCCGGTTTGTGATGATGACAAAAGCGGTGGGCCAAATGTATGCTTCACTCCTAGCCAAGGGCATTTGTGTTGAGACGTTGCTGTTTTTGGGTGACAAGTGAGCAGGAATTAAGGACAAAGCAGTGATCAAAGGAACACGTGTTGGACACAGTTTCTCTGAATAATTCATAGCAAACAGAATTTCTGAAAAGTGTGCTCATTCGGTGCCAAAAATGTTCACGGAAGACCATACAACATACACGATGCATTTGTGTACCACGCCTTATTGGCGAAATCCCAACATGAATAATGCAAAGAATTGCATTCTCGTCTCAATGCAGCCTTTCGGCTCATTTGTAAATGAGGCCGCAATTCATGTAAAAGGTAAAAATGAAATCCTGCAATTTCCTGCTCACAGAAAAACGGCCTCCACTGCAGTAAGCTCCAGAGGGCATTTTGGCCTACTCTTCCCCACTTGGTGGAGGTGGGAGTAGCCACGCTTTACCCCACCACACGTGACCTGCCGTTCGACTAACTCTGGTGAAGCCCAATCACACCACCGGGTGGATGGACGCGCGAGTATTTAACTTGCACCGCTCTTCCAAATGCCGTGCCAGGAGATCAAACCCCAGTGACCTCTGGATTGCAAGTCCAGTGTGCTAACCATCACACCGTGGCAGCTTCCGTACAATTAATATAGAGTCCTTGAGCCCAGACAATATATTTTCAGCTATTGATATCGCCTTCAGGTTGACCATAAAATGTGCCGCCTCTATGTATGTGTGTTGAACTTCTTTCGCACCGTACGTAGCCAACTCTGCTCATCGGAGATGCTGGCAAAGGACAACCAACTAAACACAATGCGAAGTTTCATTACAAATGAGTTTTCAATCTAGACTTAAAAGTGCATAGCTCCAGTAGCTTCCCAATATCGGAAGGAAGAGTGTTCCAGGCGGCCGCAGAAACGCATCTGAAAGTGCGCGATGCAGTGGCCGTCTTTGTTCAATGGCTAGCCAAAAGCTGCTGCGGCGAGGATGACCGCAGTTTGCGTGATGGTTTATGCCCCTTGACGAGATCAGCAAAGGTGGCATAACTTTAGTGGTTCCAATGTCTGTATGTGGCCAATAATGATGCGATAACAAATTCAAATGAGCGGGTCATATCACGTGGTTGGCTCTTATTAGCCACAACATGAAATGTGTACGACTGAAGACGTGGTACCAATTTCTGCTCTGGACTAAAACAGTCGTCACCATTCTCGTGGCTTCATTCCGCGACAAATCTCATTTGTCTCTATAACCCCAGAGGCCAAAACTATAAACAATATCTCCCGCTCCTCGCCTAATGTGGAGGTGTCCTTGAGTGCTGCCATGTTTTAAAACACGATACGTCTGCCACCTCGCAGCAAACATCTTGAAGAAGTAAAAAAAAATTCACGAGCCTTATTCACCGAGCGCCGCGTACCAATCTCGCACTGGCACGTAAACAGAATAATAAAAATTACTTTACATATTTAACCACCCGTCTATTAAATGTCAATGAGGGGGGGAGGGGGGCGTTCTGTCACGCTGCAGTGGTGATGAAGTGCACGCACAGCTCTCCCGTGTGATTTCAGGGTTGTACCACGTGTGACAAAGGACGCTTCATAGCCTATTGGATTCCTCCAGCGTTAATACTCATTCTGCTTCTGTCCGGCACGATGTACGACGTTTCGCTCCGCGTGTTTCAGGCGCTTCTTCAATTCTGTACGGAGCTCCGAGCGAACTGCAGAGGCCCTTCGGGAACAACTGAACGACTGAAGATGCTCCCGGCACGTGGAGCAAAACGTCGGACACCGTGCCGAACAACGCGCGGCGTGACCCGAAAAAAAAAAGCCAGCGGAGAGCCCCGCAGCGTGCTAACCGCCTACGAGGCCCTGTGCAATTTTGACCACCTGCTGTGGACAAAATGTCCTGGCACCCCATCCCCCGTGCGAGCACTGCAAGTACAGTGCCAACCACCCACGCTGGTGCATCGTAGACGTCTGGGTCTACCCCAGAACCCTCCCCCCCCCCCCCCCGCTCCCCCCCCCCCCCCCTCAGTTTAACGATTACCATGATCACATGTTAAGTGGAAGCTAGGCAATGTGCTCTAGGGTAGTATCGGCTTTCTCAAGACTCGGACAGACCAAGTGCCCCTGAAGCTGCATAAATATGCCCAGTGTTGAGGGAATTTCATAATCATCATCCCCATCATTTACATGGCTTAGCAATGCCTGCTTCAGCAAGAGCGCCGTAAACTTATTATTGCCATCATCCGCATAATCATAATCATCATCCTCATCATTTACATGGCTTAGAAATGCCTGCTTCAGCAAGAGAGCCGTATATTTATCCTTGCCATCATCCGCATAAATAATCATAATAATCATCCTCATCATTTACATGCCATAGCAATGCCTGGCAAGAGAGCGGTATACATTATCATTGCCATCATCCGCATAAATAATCATAATCATCATTCTCATCACTTACATGGCATAGAAATGCCTGCTTCAGCAGCAGAGCCGTTTCATTGCCATCATCCGCGTAATAATAATCGTCGTCATCTAAATGACCCGACAGTTATCGCGATAGGCACTCGTCGTTCGAGGCAGCCTTCCAAGGACACAGTGAGTGCGAGCGTCCCCCGTGTTGTGTGGACGCCGTCTCCCTCCTGGGTGCCGACCTCTGACCCGGTCTGGCGACGCTCAGATGTCTGCCCGTGGGCCTCTTCTCGGCGCCCGTGGGGACAGCAGCAGCAGTAGCAGCAGCGATCGACTTGGACGAATTCATATTTTCGTGCGGCGGGGAGTTGATGGGCAACGTCGTTTCTGTGCTCACTTCGAGGTTTGGTGAGAGGAGGGAGGGCAGTTGACGGCTTCAGGGGTAACTTGGTGAACGGCGCGGATTAAACTATTCAAAACGTTTTTTTCATATTCTTGGTTCTTTCTCACGACGTTTCGAGAATTGTTATTGTTTTTATATTTATATTATTTTATTATCTCCCTTCTACGTGACTTTACCGAAAGAACCAAGAATATGAAAACAACTTTTGTAATAGTTTAATATAAAAAATAACGATGCTCGAAACGTCGTGAGAATTTTTATTGTTTTATATTTATATTACTGTATTATCACCCTTCTACGTGACTTTACCGAAAGAACCAAGAATATGAATCCCTGCAGTCACGAAAGCTTTAAAGCAAAAAGTTTTTTTTATTATTTTACCAGATAATTGCCCACTGAGCTATGTAGCTCTTTTTCAGAAGCGACCTTGCCACAAATGACAGCTCAACGAAGTGGCTTGTCGCGTGGAAATGTTATAGTTGCAGCCAAACATTCTAAACACGTGTTTCTAAATGTGGAGGGAAACCGCGGGATCGATCCCACGAGCCTCCTGCACACCAGGCGAGGTAACTAACATCTCAACACCGTGACTCGATTGTCTTTGCGTTTCATTTTCGCCTGCGATGTTTTGATAGCCCCCATCGAGTGGCGGTGATATTGCATTTAAAATAAATACGGCGTAATGTTGGGCTCGTCAGCAAGTCCAGCCTTAAGTCTTCAACTTACTTACCGCCTCGGCCGTTGACGAGTTATCTCCCTCGACCTTTTCACTGCGCGTCCAAATTGTCACCCCCCCCCCACACCTCTTCCCGTGACTATTGGTTGCAGTCTCGAACTATGACCGTCTCCTCTGGTCTACAAGACCGCCGTACAGTTCTCAGTTCTGTACCTAAAGTAAAATGTTAGCGAAGAGGTGCGACTAATAATGTCATCTGGTGGGGCGTGCGCGCGTGTAGAGTGCGCTCCGATGTGATGAGCGTTGTACGACCTCATTGGCGTTGGGGCACTCGCCTGGGACGCCGCGTCTTACTTTCCGGAGCGTCTCATTTGTCCGCAGAACGCGCTCGTGCACATTGCAAGCGCAGCCAGTTGCGCTCATCGTGAGCGTGTGTGGGTGTGGGGGGGGTTGCGACGTCTTAAGGTTGTGGCAACGTTGTGTCAGGCCGTGGGCTCCATCTGCCAAAACAACTCACGTTCTTTGCTCTTCGCCGTATTAATGCCACCCGTGCAGTTGCTTCATGTTTGCTGCTGTTCACGTCTCCTGTTTCCTTGTATGCGGGTGCCTTGCACAGTGTGCTGTTGTCGAGAGGCACTTGTGTTCAGATGTTCTATACGTTCAGAATAATACACATTCCTGCGGAGGGAGCTGGTAAGAACGTTGGGTTGCTCGCTCAATGGCCAGGGTCAACGGCGGCGTGGTGTATTCCGCAAATATGCCCGACTGTGAGGGCGGGCACAAGCCGGCGTGAGTAGGTTAAACGTTGAGTTTTATAAGGGCACCACGGGGTGACCAGCCCCTCCCCACCCAGCGCCACCCCTCCCACCCCCCACCCATCCCCACCCTCCCCACCCAGCCCCTCCCCACCCAGCCCCTCCCCACCCATCCCCTCCCCACCCAGCCCCACCCTCCCCACCCTCCCCTCCCCACCCAGCCCCTCCCTCTCCACCCAGCCCCTCCCTGCACGACGGACACAATAATCCCCTGTGGGCTGGTGTAACCAGGAGGTTCCTACCAGTATCATCATCATCATCATATGGTAGCAGCAGCGTGAGCTCATTTCAGCCACTTTCGCTTCAGTTTGACGATTGCACGCAGACACACAGGTCCACCCGAACCATGTGCATTATCACGTTGCAGACAACAACCCAAGCCCCCCCGGATAACAAAAGACGATTGATTATCATGAATCGATGCCCGAGTACATTCCTCACTTGCCGTGTTTACTAATCGGCGCGTTATGAATCTCAGCGTCTCGTGCGATGTGCAAAAAAAGCCGCGTGGGAGCCGCAACGCTCGCGACGCATGCTTGTGGTCTCAATGGGGTGGGGCGGGGGGGTGGTGTTGTCGTTTGCTCGGTCATAAACAGCAAGTTGTGATTGATTGATAGAACGGACACGCGTAATGCGCGCTATCTTATCCGATAGACAGGCGCGGGACAGGGGAGAATTTGTCGCAATCCGAAGACCGACCGTTCGCTCGCCGAGGTGCTGTTTCGTAGGAATGTTGATGATTTAAAAGCCACACGCTATAAACGTCCATGCTGCTACCGTGAGTGTTTTTGAGGAATCGGACAGAATTGTAAAATGTTAACGAAGGGGTTTTTTTAAGTAAACGCAAAAATGATATCTGTGCTCGTGAGATGACCCTGAGCACTAGGGATGTGACGACACGTCAGGTCATTGATCGATCTTGATTCTTCAGTTCATCGAACATGCATCAAATCAGTAAGAATCAAATGCGTAAGAAGCAATGCGTTTCGAGTCGTGTGTATACGCTGCATGCAATGGATTCACGTGACCCCTCCACTATTCACCAACATGTTAAATGAGATTTCATACTTTAATCGAATCGTGATTTCTAAACCAAAATTTATTAACATTTTTAGAGAAGCGAATTGTTGCATCCCTACAAACCACATCAAATTTCAGCCATCACTTCCCACTAGCGACGGTATCGACTAAAATACAAACGAAAACCAGCTCGTGACAATTTGCCATCAGGAAAAAGAAGACGACATTTGGCAATCAAGCCATCTTACCTGCCATGAGACATGGACCAGAAACACAGACAGTGACGACGAAAACGAAACATTTTAAAAAGTGCCCAAGGAAACGTGGAGAGTTACATGCACAAGATTACTCTTAGAGACCGGAAGAGGAACACGTGGATCAGGGAACAAAATGCAAGTCAGATAAATCGCATTTGAATAATAAGTGGTATTTGGCAGGGCATGTGAACTAAACTAGTATTGATGTTACCAGGTAAGGTCCACTGAGCTATAAAGCTATTTTTATAGAAGCCACCTTTACCACAAATGACGGCCCAGTGAAGTTTCTTATATAATGTAGAAATGTATAGCAGCCAAATACTCTCAACGCGTGTTTCTAAATGTGGAAGGGAAAACCGGAGGACCCAGAGAAAAATTCACGCGACCACGGGGAGAGAGAACGCGCAAACTCCAAATATACTAGGCATCAAGGGTCAGGATCGAACCCATGACCTCCTGTATACCAGGACCAGGGAGTTGACATTTCGCCACCACGGCGCTAGCAGAGGGCCGGTGGTCGAGGCTAATGATAGAGCGGCAGCCAAGAGGGCATCCACTGGGTGAGATGGAGCGATAAAATAATCTCACACGCAGGCGCTGGGTACATTGTTACATCGCACGACCATAGGAGATGGCTACAGCTTGGGGAGGGAGGCCTTCATCCAGCAGTGAGTGTATTATGGCTGATAATAACGATAATAAAGCATTCAACGATAATCCCACGAGCATTTTCATCACCAGCGATACTCAAGGTCGCATCACCTAAACTCGGGCAGCTTTCTTTACCCAGGAGATCAGTGTGCTGCTGTTACTTTGAAGCATTTTGAGGTGCTGCTGCGTGTAGACACCCTATAACCCATGTGCAGACCTATACCGGTGCGGCGTGGTGACGTCCTCGCGTGCGTACGCACCGTCAGCATCGGAAGTATTGGCGTTTTGTTGGGCGTTTGTTTCAAAGTGCAACTCAACGCATCACCTAGACGTCACACGTCTCAACTTAAACCATTCGAATTCCCTTGCGCCAAAGTCTCCAAGGGCACCCCCAGAGGCAAGCTGCCCCCCCCCCCCCCCCCCCACGTGGTAAGCACGTGAAGGTGCGCGCATCAAAGCACCGATCAACCCCCTTTGTAAACTCGTCTGCTGGAGCCGCTCCCACGAGCAAGCCCTGTTCAATTGCGTCCGCTCGCTTTGAGCGCTTTGAATTATTAACGCTTTGAGACTCGCACGGCAGACCCACCCCCCCGACTCGAGACAAAATGGGGAGGTTTCCAAATGTACCAAGGCGCTAGCAGATGGCACGGCCGTGAATAATGCAGTACATGCGAGCGGACAAAAGGCAGTCAGTCTGCGAAGGACTGACTAAGGGTGCCAGTGTGCTGAACCGTTACCGTTGAGTTGTTGGGTTTGAATTTGGTCACCCACCTGTGATTAAACCGGCTTCTGAAGTTGACGATGATAGCAAGAACGGAGCGGCAGTGAAAGGTGTCGTCCTGGTCACCGGTCACTGGCGCAAACTCATCGTCGCATTAAGTTTGCTTCCGCCCTCAATTCGACTAAATTCCAACGCTGAGAATTAAAAATGTTGGGTGTGAAAGTGTCAACTTTTTGGGTCTCATCAGCCAGAGTTTGGCCTGTTAAACAAATAATAATTTACATACTCTTTGTTTGTTTTTTCGGTAAAGTCACGTGGGTAAAAAATTTAATAAAAATATTTTTTTTACCTACGTGACTTTACCGACAAAACCAAAGAGTATGGACCCTTGCAGTCACGAAAACTTCAAATCTAGAAATTATTTACATGTACAAGGGGCAATTCATCCAGGGATGTCAGTGCCGAGTTCGCGAATGCTACTGGTTGGAACTCAATGCAAACACCGCGGGATTCAATGAATCCAGTGGCGCAACATTGTGCAAGTCAAATGATCTGTCATAGTCGATTGTTTATTGTAACACAATAATAAGCAAACCACCGTCTGCTTTACCGCGCATACATAAAATAACAATGCGGTTCCGTATGCCCTTAGTGTCTCATGAACAAAATGTTCCCCAACTAATAAGCTACCTTATGTACGAGCCGACAATACCAATAATGCAATCCCGCGCAATAAATATAACCAACTCGAGGTTGCCCTCTTTGTGCGTGTTGTTTGTTTGCTTTGTTTCAATGCGGCATGAAAAGCATGCTGCCGCCCGTGCAACTTTCTCGAATCGCTGCCATGCGGGGGGGGAGGGGGGGCTTTGATGTCACCTGGAGCACAGGAAACGCAGCGTTCGCATTGCAGGTGACGCACTCGGCGCGTTTAAAGCAAAGCCGCAGCCGAACGGGAACGCAAATAGCTCTTAAATTTCGATTTAAAGCCGCAGTGCAGCAAACAACAACACACACTAAAAGGGCAACCTACAATTGTCTTTTGATAGTAAAACAATTTGTTATTTTATTATTTCCCTTCTACGTGACTTTACCGAAAGAACCAAGAATACAGATAGCTCATGTTAGTGGTGTACCGATGTCCCCCCTCTCTTCCTTTGGCCATTCCACTGTCACAAGGCACTGCGTGTGTGTGTGATAGCTGGCTGTGTGTGTTTGTGATATCGTGGTCTTCCTTTGGTTTCTGGAAGAAAAAAAATCTATTTTTTAAAACCGCAGTGCAGCAAACAAAGACAGAGGGAGAGAAAAAAAACTTAAACTTTGCATACAAAGCATCGCATCCATTTGGAGGCCAAATACATCAAGACAACTGGCCCACAACTCACCGCTCTTGTGAATACGTGTAATAAATATATGACATCATTTGTGACGTCACATATATTACATGCGCTTTTCTTTTTAAAACCAGTAACCACGAGTCCCAGTTGCAATGGGTACATTTCTTAACATCCACCACATTTTTTTATAACTTTTGGCAAAATAAAACTTTAAATCTGGAGGTTTTAATCCAAACGTAAACGAACATTTTCCATCATTATGTCGTAGGCTTTCGCGACCAATATGATCCATAATAGAGGGGGTTTTTTTGGTTGGATCGCGTAAATGTGTCGTTAAACCCGCCGCCACCCGACACATGCCAATTCGTCACAAATCTGACAGTCGCCTGATGATGCTAGTTGCAATTACAGGCGAAACGTCGTACTCGAATTGTAAATATTGTGGCTTTACTCTCCAACACACAAGCGGGGTGCTGTACTAGTCACGAATTGGCATGTCGAGTGGTGGCGGGTTTAACGGCACAATATTTATATTTACACAATCTAACCCAAAAATACCTATCTTATGGATAATGAAAATAAAGGTTAATAAAGGTTTCCAGTTTATGCGGGGCGTTGCATTCACCTGCCCCTCGAGAGGAGCTCTGCAGAGCTCCCCATGATGAAGGCCCTTCCATCCATCCATCGAGCAGTGGTGTAAGCGAGGCATTGCAGGGCTTGCCCCTGTACCTCCTGACCACTCATGTGAATTTGCTCGTTTTCTATGGGCTTAAAAAAAAACGCGAACGACATATTGATCGAAAATGTTCGTTTAAGTTTGGATTAAAACCTCCAGATTGAAAGTTTTATTTTGCCAACGGTTATAAAAAATGTTTTTACAAACATTTGGAGCTGACTAAATTATGTATATATTTTAAAATGTTACATTTTTAACTCAGATGTACATTTTGGATACAGCACCTCTTCAAATCGCTCCAGACACAGATATACAAATAAAAGTAAACTATATATAAACTTTACTTCTATTTTAGGATTATTGTAATAGTGAAAAGCATGGACTCGGCTATTTCCCCCAATCTCATCTCCTTGGCTGTTCTCGGAACGTCATTGGAATTCATATTAGTCCACTCAGGCGCAATGGCCTACACGTATGAGATGTGTAATCACATGTATTAGATGACACTCGCCACCTGGGAAACTGCAATCTCCAGGTTAGTTGCTGTGCTCTCGCCACTGTTCCAACGTGGCTGGAGTTACGATGGTGATTCGATTATGCGTGTAAACAGCACTTTACCTAAACAAGGGACATCCAGTCATGTATGCTGACATTTTCAGAACACGAGTGTTTTTTTTTCTTAATTGTCGAACCTTATAGTTTGAAACGAGTTTCCTTGCGATTAATCCCGCAATTACGATTACTGTCATTGCACAATTAGATTGGCGATGCTAATTGCTTAGCCATTTGAATTACGCGTGCAAAAAAGCATTGCTTGGTCGAGCAGAAGCTCTCATAATTTATCGTTTGTGTGTCTTTGTGTGTGGGTGTCTTTGTGTGTGGGTGTCTTTGTGTGTGTGGGCAGCTGCAGTGGTGCACCACGAACCCGTCGACCCGAATTTAATTCCCGCTCACGGCCAACACCAGTGGCGAATTATAATCTGCACCGGTCATGGGCCTCCCCTAGGTCGACTCGGCCTCAAGTGAGTGCTTGGTGCGGCGCGTAAACATCGCCACCGGGGAGACAAAGGCGGTGGGATGTGTTGCTGGTCACGCACCCCCCCCTCCCCCTCGTGTACTTGAAAGGTGCTCGCTAATAGAACCTGCCCAAACAAGACTGTTAAAGCCAGACGGGGATGTTTCTCTTTGTGTGCAGAGCGTACCGCATAATCCGAGTTATTTCCACTCACCTGCATCTCACTGAATCGAATACAATGAGAGAGAGAGAGAGAGTGCACACCGATTAAAGTCTGAAGGCCCTTCATAGGCAGACGCGTTGCCCATGCGGGACGTTGTGAATTTCCAACACCCAGATCGGAGAATGATAATGTACCAAGACGGGGGGTGTTATTAGTTTTAAATGGTAATGCGGTAATTGAATTAACCGCGTGCAATTTCTCGCACTGCACCACCGCCCCCCCCCCCCCCCCCCCCCCCCCCCCCGGAGGCAGCACCCCCCGCGAGACATTGGGACACGTTTCTGAAACGTGGACTCACGGAGGGATAACACGTGTGTGTGTGTGTGCGCACACGTGTACGCACACGTGTTAAGTAAATAAAAGGTACCGCTTCGTACGTCCCAGATCACGTGCGTGGGGGCCTTCAAGACACTCTATGCGTAAACTTAACATTTTTGTGATTGTACTACTGAACGAAAAATAAAAAATAATACAAATAATGTTATGGGGGGAGCGGTGGCGCACGCGGTTAGCACTTCCAGCACGATGATTGTCAGCGACCTGAGTTCGATACCCGGTAGCGAGGGAGTGCTACGCGATTGGGACGTGATGCTTGAGCCGGTCCTGCCCCCCAGGAACTCAACATTTGCTGACATTCATTTTGATCGTCACCAAAGAAAATGCTGATGTGTGTTTTTTTCTTCTCCTAGTTTTTACATATACGCATAAATGGCTGTGTACTCTTTTTTTTATTGGGAATTCCACAGGAAGAGATAGATTCTGGATATAGTAGTGTATAGTAGTGTAGTGTATAGTAGTGTATAGTGTAGTAGTGTATAGTGTATAGGAGTGTTTAGTG
>CM025655.2:7464962-7475114 GCA_014621495.2 Entosphenus tridentatus
AGTGTATAGTGTATAGGAGTGTTTAGTGTAGTAGTGTATAGTCATGTTGTGCTGCAGTCTGTTGAGTAGTGGACCGCCACTACTCAACAGACTGCCGCGACCCTCACCAGGACAAGCGAACTGAGAAACGAACGAAACGAACACTTTTTGTGTGTGGTTTAAAACGTACGATCCATGCAACAGCTGTGCCCGCACCCATGCAGAGGGAAGGAATCGGGCGCGCGGTGTGCCCCCCCCCCCACGTCAACTGCCTCGTCATCGATCTTACCTCTCCCGACTTTGGAGGATTTGTACACCCCTAGCTGCCACTGCAATTCAGTGGCCTGAAATACAATGTTTCGCTTCGGATGATCGCTGCAAAGTATGATCTGTGTTTTGATTTAGTGTGCTGATCTTAAAGGTGCATTGAAAAATGTTGACACTCAGACTGATGCTCCTGCTGTTGTGGAGTGACTCATGCAGCCAGCTATGGCTGCAGAGTTTGGTAGTACATGTTGTACACGTCGTTTATTGTGAAAATTCGATCACAGTTCCTATGATCACTGTTTCATTGCTTTTATGGCTTTATCTTGGTGATTTTCGAAAAGTTTTTCGGTTTGGCCATGTTTGTTTGTTGTAGTACAGAGTTAGACTGATGGCCTTAATCTAAGTTGTCTTGTGGTTGTTGTTGTTTGACTTGCATCCCACTGGGATTTTTGCAGTGTTGGTGTACGGTGCCTTTTCTGCAATATGTTGCTGTCTTTTCTTGGATTTTCTGTTTGCACATAGTCACTTTAAGATGTTTTCTTGTTCATGTTTTTGTTTTTTTTGTTTGTTGCGGTTGCACCCGATTCAAGAGCCGAATGGCTCACAGGGCTATACCTAATAAATGAAATAGAAAACTTGACTTTGACATCGCAACTCGCGAACTTTGCGACGATCCGCACGTGCGCCCATCGGAGATGCACGCTCGCAGGGCGAATGGGCCATCGCTCCCCGCGGGCAATCGGGGCGGACAAGCGTCTTGGGCGGCGTCTTCTTCCGCCTATTAATCAAGCTGATGGGGCTCGCGAGCGTGGGCAGGCACATGATGATGCTCCTATCCTCGACGCAACGCATTTGCACGTGGATTTATGGATTTTTTTAAGCTGTACATATACAGAGTGCTTCGAAAAAAATGTTAACACTTATATAGGACTATCGTTTTTAATGGAAAGAGAACGGATAATGCACTGTATGTAACGCAATGACAAATGTATGTTAATTCTAGATTTGAAGTTTTCGTGACTGCAAGGATCCATACTCTTTGGGGTTTTTGCGGTTAAGTCACGTAGGTAAAAAATATAAAATAAATCAAAATGAATACAAAAAAAATCATTTTAATTTATTTGATATTTTTTACCTATGAAATTTTTATTTTCATTTTTTTTTATTTTATATTTTTTACCTACGTGACTTAACCGAAAAAAAAAACCAAAGAGAAATGTAATGTTAATAGCTTCAAAAAGTCAGTCTCCACTTGTTCGCCATCGTTGTCAACACATGGCCGGGAATCTTCTCCAGGTGGTCTCCAGAGCCCAGAGGGGGCACATTTCTCCTGGTATCGTTGCAAATTCTCAGAAGTGTTCACATTCTTTTGAAGCATCCTGTATAGAGGTGTGCTTATATCCGATGTGTGCTCGTATCAGAATTTGCTGTTTGGCTTCCCATCCCCCGCCCCGATTTGTGTAATTAGATAATATGTCGCTTATATCAGAACCGTGCTTATACCCAGTATATACTGGGTATACATGATCACATTGGCAAGTGATGTGTGAAACCAGTGCAAGTAACTCTACCCACCTTCACTGACCCGTACTGACAAGGATGGTGAAGTATGTACAAACGACACCCGTGACCGACGAGCAGTGGATACAACTCAGGGCTCCAAATGATGACAATTATCGTGAGTTTGTGTTTACATTGCCTTGCGACGAAAAGTGTTAATACTATCGCAATAGATACTGGGGTCAGCGTTACGAGAGCAATATTTAATCTCAATTGCCGTTCACCCGGTTTATTAAATGGGACATTGATGCATACGCGTGCAAACCCGATCACGCGCGCCCACCACACATATAGGTTACGTATACATTTACATATAAATACGCTCCCATTTATTATCAACAGATGGTAAATTGTGCTGAGGGAGGTCATCCATTTGGACATAATGGTCCACTCGTTTGCTGTAATGGGGACCGCGTATTAATCATTCCGCACAGCACATTCGTGCGGCGTAAAGTGCTGGATAGAAAAGGAAAAAAACATTTTATATTTATTGTGCCAGCTGACTTTCAAGGTGTCACTCGCTCGCCCGCTCGCAGTGCGCGTGCAGCGAACGGGATCTCCGCCGCCCCGATTTATTTCAACGGCTAACCACATACAATACGGCTCCGGGGAATTTAAATATTGGGCAGAAATCTTCATTGGCCCAGGAAAATAACAAAAATGTTGGTGGTCAACGTTGCACGGAAATGGCCCATTCTTTAATGTTAAACAAAGAAAACACCAGTGGTGATACTGCATTGGTGACGTTTCAGGAAATGTCCCTTATTCATAGCAGAGAGATGACGACGGACCATTGCCTGAAACGACGACGATTTTATACATTTCCTTTTACGGCCAGACTGCTGTTGACAAATGTGTTTTCATTCTGCAATAAAATGTCGCATTATTCTACACGCGCACCAAGATGTATTTCTTTTTAAACACCTTCATCCGCAACGGGAATGAAATCCACGGATATTCGAGATAGGTAGTGAGAAATAAAATGATATATTACAAATGCGAATTAAGGCCACTGGAAACCCGACACACATGGAAATGCGCCATGCACGTACCACTGGGTAGGGGCAGCACAGCGGTTAGCGCACGGCGCTATGAACCCTGGGTAACCTGCGTTTCAATCCCAGCCCGAGCCAACGTCAGCGGCGGAGGGAATGTTTGAAGCGGTTTCTGGGCACCCCCTTCCACCAAGCCGAACGAACTCCTTCTTTCGCGTGGCTGTCGTAGACGCAGGGTGACAATTACAATTTCACCAACACGAAGTGACCAGAGGTATATGCTTCAACAACCGTCGTGACTGATATGGCTTGAGGAGGCCTTCGTCAAATGTTGAGTTGATAAAGCGACTGTAAGCAATGTTCTTGGTTTTTGCGGTAAAGTCACGTAGAAGGGAAATAATAAAATAATAAAATATTTACAGAATATTATTTTTTTAGTTTTTTATTTCCCTTCTACGTGACTTTACCGAAAGAACCAAGAATATGAATCCCTGCAGTCACGAAAGCTTTAAATCAAAATTCGACTGTAAGCTATTATTTAGTCATAGCGTTTAATAAAATAAAATCATAAAAAATCTAAACTGTACATCATCTCACCTTATTTACATGTTTACAGCGCCTTGACTAAAGTGCTGAACAAACAAATAATTAACTATGTGTGCAAGAGAAGAGTGTGATGAGATGAGTTGATGAGAAGGATGGTAGTACGTGATGGGTATGAAATAAACGACGACGAGAGTAGCAATAGGTGGTTCATGATGAGCGAGTGTGATGGATGGGGTAGGGGAGTTGGGAAGAGAGATGGATTTAGCGACGGGGAAGTTTAATTCCGCAAGGAGATGGAGCGACGAACTCGGTTCATGTACAGGCGCTAGGTGGATCGTTACATCGCATGATTAAGTGGCAGATTCGAGAGGATGCATTCATCTGGCAGCGGACTGACCATGGCTGATGATAATGATATATCTTAATGGGCAGTCGATTTGCTTCATGGCGAGCATAATCAACTGTGTTCCATAATCTCTGGGCTTGGCCCCAGCAGTCGCTTGACTTGAATGGAGAATCACCAGACCATGTAGGCATGACGGTCGTCGTTCTGTGATAATAAGGCACTTCAAATAACCCGCGTATGAGATTCAAATGGCAAAAACGACTGTCACACATCTCCCTCTTGAGGTGACGTGCGTCTGCGCAGCGGTGACGATTTGTCTCACCGGGGTCCCTCCCTTGTCGTCCACTGCCCATACAATTCCACAGCTTGCTTTCATCGCCAATACCCCCTCTCCACAATACGATCCATCGGTTGCACGTAATCTTCCCGAAATCGGCAGACGTAAACCGGTGAATGTTGCACACCAGAGTAAATATTTATCACATTTTGACATCGTGAACATGAGACGCTACAATAAATATATTACACTTAACATAAAATCGGTACACTGTATGTAACGATGATGTATCAACTTTTTAGAAGATTATAAGGGCACATCAATGCCAAGCCAATAATGTTGACACCACATTTTTCCATTGCTGCCTACCTTATGCTAGATCCCGGAATTGTAGTAAAGTTGATAGAAGTGCCACGTGCTAAACAAGGGCACTCTTCATCAGAGTGGATAATACTCTTGAAAGTCACGAGCCAGTGTTCACCAGTCTTACATGAAACTGCCTTAGTCAAATAGGCACAGGCAGGTTAAGGTGCAGCCCTGCAATTGCTTGCTCACGCCACTGCTGGCAGAAGGGTCCCCACTCGAGCGAGCTCTAAGAGAGCCCCCTCTAGCGAGAATGTTGGCCTACTCTTCCACGCTGGCCAGACGTCGTGTGAAGAGGTGGTTGTCGCCACACTTTACCCCACCAAAGACCACAACTGTTGTGGACACTTCCACCTTGGGGGCTCAAATCAAACGAACGAAACTCTGAATTGCAAGTCCAGTGCGCTGACGATTATACCACGGTGCCATCCCTGGCGTGAGCCTCTAGCTGCATCTCACAAGAATGTTGGTAAAATATTCTCCTGTACCCCCCACCACCCCTCCCCACCTGCCGAAGAGATAATGCATCTCAGCGGGCTTGCCACCTGGTTGGCATAACAGACGTTGATCGATTGGTTCACGTTGGATGCAAGTGTAGCGCACCTCCGGGGATTGCACAGACGCGGAGACGGCGCTGCGATTTGTTTGCCAAGCTCCTGCTGGGGCGCGCGATGGGCCAGAACGGACGTCTGAGCAGCGTGTAGAGGGCCGCGACTCATCGTCCCCCGATCAGCATCGCGAGCCTCCCCCCACCCCCGCCGAGGTTCTGCGATGTTGCTGCCAACATTCCCCCCCACACACCACCTCCGGCCCACTCCCTCTACGTATGTATGTTGAACTTGCTTGACACCGTACTTGGCCAACCGTGCTGCATGGAGGTGCGGGGGAAGGACAACAAACTAAACACAAAAAGCAGCTCGAAAGAAATGAGTTTGTCAATCGAGATGATGATTTAACAGTGCACAGCTCCAGTGGCTTCCGAATATCGGCAGGAAGGAGCGTTCCAGACGGCCGCGGAGGCGCATCTGAACCGTCTTTGTTCGATGGCTTAGCCGAAAGCCACTGCGACGATGACCACAGCTTGCGCGATGATGGTTCGTGCTCCTTGACGAGCCGAGCAAGGTATGGTGGTTCATCTGTGGCAAGCACTTTGTGTGTGCGTGCAATGAGTGCGACCTCGTAAAGCATTCGTTCGCCAACCGGACGCCAATGCAGCTTGCCGAGCACTGGACGGACCACGGTCGGACCTTGCAGTGCCCCGTCGCGACACGTGCCGCAGAATTGTGTCGAGCTCGAGAGCCTCAGGTCTACAAAGGAAGTTCCTCCGACACGCAAGCCTCGAATCCCTCCCCTTCCTCCTCCTCCTCTTCTCCCTGGTTTACACTCCTACACTTGCAAGGGATGGACACGGAGGGGGTTAATTTTGATTACGGATTTTTGGGCTGTGAATCTGACAACCTGAGTTTGAGTCGTGGTCAAGCACATCCGAGGGGAGGGGAGAGGATGAATATCATGGGCAACAACCGTGACGGACCTGCACTGACCACCATTGTAATCAGTGGCAAGTTGCTCAAGGGAGGTTTTGCAGACTTGATTTTAAATATCAAGTGTTTTAAGATGGATGGACAAAGGCCCAAGACACTCCGCACCCTCAAAATGCAGAACTAATTCAAGGATGTGGTGGTGCTCCGGTATATCCACTTAGTAAATGTTTAAATAAATAAATAGCATAAAACAAAAGTTTAAAAAACATCATAAGCCAATTCTAGGAAAGCACGATGCAATGCTACATGAGTAAGAGTCTGATCGTACATTGGGACTGCCTGGCATGTGATGTTGGAGATGCAACTAACACCACAAAGGCATTGTTGTCAACGCTTTCAATTAATGGGGTTTCCAGAACTAGATTCAAACAAAACGTGGATCCCAAAAAAACCTCAGTGGACCATGATTATTATTCCATCTGTTGACGCACGTAATAAACATTCAGCCTGAAGCTGTTTTACAAGAATGACTCAAGCGAGGGCCTTGGTGAGACAAAAGGAAGTTACAGCTGCGAATAAATCATAACCCTGCAGACACTGAGAAGCGAACACAATCGAGAAAAACACCATTCAAGTCATGCACCATCCAAGCAGCCCTGGCAGCAGGCAGCACAGAAATGTACCAGCAGCTCGCGCGGAGTTTGCTCACCACGTGTGCAAGAAAAGGGAGGTCTAAAATTTAGCGAGGACTTTAAAAGGCCAGGAAGGGAAATGGATTTGGTACATTCACTCACATCATTTTGACGACACACTGTAATTAAACTGTAAAATGTTTTTACATTTTATTTTACGAGGTAAGGCCCACTGAGCTATAAGTCCTCGTTCAGAAGCGACCAGGCCACAAATTATAGCTCAACGAAGTGGCTTATTATGCGGACATGTATTGCAGCCAAATACTCTAAACACATGTTTCTAAATGTGGAGGGAAAACCCGGAGGACTCGGAAAAAAATCCACGCGACCACGGGGAGAGACACGCAAACTCCAAATATACATGCGTCTTGGGTTGGGATCGAACCAATGCCCTCCTGCATACGAGGCGAGGTGGTTGGCGTCTCGCCAACGTGGCACCGTGGGCGAGTGGCGATGCGGTACTTCGTGCACTGTGTTACGAACCCAGCAAACGGAGATAAACTCCTGGCCACGGCTGACAATCCACGCACGAGCGTGAAAATATTGTGAAACAAATCTCCGTGCCTGCCACAGTGTGTGGGGAGGCCTTCATCCAGCAGTCGATTGACGAAGGGCTCTGAAAATAAATGAGTATGCTCTTCGCAAATGAAAACACTGGTATGCATGAACATAGGCATCAGGAGGAAAGTAAAGGTTGGCATTTGATACGCCTAGAGTTCATGAATTCGTGTGGCAATGCTGAAGGTTTGCAGACCTTCGAACATGGAATACGATGAAGAAAACATGTTTTACTCTTTGTTTTTTTTAGCAAAGTCACGTAGGTAAAAAATAAAATAAATGAAAACAACTAAATTAAATCACGACGTTTCGGAGGCAACACAAGCTTCCGTCTTCAGGTGGAACCGTTACATCCAAGCTACTTTTCCTGTAACGGTTCCACCTGAGGAAGCCTGTGTTGCCTCCGAAACGTCGTAATTTAATTTAGTTGTTTTCATTTTTCTTCTATTTTTTACCTACGTGACTTTACCGGAAAACCCAAAGAGTATGAATCCTTGCAGTCACGAAAGCTTCAAATCTAAAACTTTTTTTGACTAGAGAGTTTGAAAAAAGAAAACCCAGCATCTCATTGTGACGGTGCAGAATCCTGACAGCGGCAGAAGACAACGTGTTGCATTTCAAGGCCTCCTTACGAAATGCAACACCGCAAAGGACTCTGGCTACTTACAGAATTTGCGGAGTAAATAAGCAATAACAACAACAAAAACATCCTTATGTAACCTCCACGATGACAGCAGTGAACGAAACAACAACAAATCTCAATCCGTCTTTCCAGAAAGAAAAGTACGCGACAAATGTCAAATGCTGCCATTTCGGAGGAGAGGAGCTGTCCACCCTCACAATTTCAACCGAGAGATGTGACCCATGGTCCCAGTTGACTCAAAATAAAAAGGTCGCCTTTTTTCTGGCAGCCATAGCTTTTACAATCGAGTGCCGGTTGCCTCTGCTGGCTCGTCCTCTCACGCTTGGAATAACGAGACGGAGAGAAGACAGCGTTAGTCATCGTCACATCTCCCGGTGTTTGCCCCCCGCCTGTCGTCACCACCACCGCTAGTCGCGTCCATACGCGGCATCCTTCTTCAGGAACGATTAGCCGGAATAGTTATTGGTCGCGCCGCTGTGAGCACCACTAAGAGGCTGTTTAAAGGAGATATAGAAAAAAAATGACTTCCACCAACGAGCGAACTTAGCGGGAAGACAAACGGTGCAAATCGTCGAAGATTGCGCCCCTACGTAAAATAAAATCGCCGCCGGGTAGTTCTTAATAAACGCGCGGATAACTCAGCAACAAAGTCCGCATACTAATGTACTGTACGAAGGCAGGTGAAAGCTCATGGGGTATAATTGGAAGTGCAGCCAATGAAGTCGCGCGCGCAAAAAAATATATATATCGCTGTGTTACTTGAGCCAATGATGCGGACACGATTCTAATTTTGCGTCTCTGTTTTTCTTTTTTCTTGCGGCCTAATTTATAGGGCGATTCGTTCATGGCGAGGCACTCCGTCTCGGGCAGAGGACAAGCTGACGTCGATTCGATACAGCCTCCCACGTGCCACGGCCTTCTGGACTTTTTTACAATAATGAAGCCATAAAGATGGTCAGGTGTGGCGCTGAAAACAACCCACAAGTGTGTGTCCTCGTCTGACCTCATAATAAGCTTCTGGCATCTCCATTGCGGGCCTATATTTATTACACATGTCGTTAATAACACCGTGTAACACGATTTTTGTCCCTGGGGAGTAAGTCTTATTTTTTAATTGCTCATGCCTAAAAAGTATAGAAAATGGCTATTATTCCCCACAAACTTTGCTTTTGTGACCAGGACTTTACGTGAAGGAATGGCACAAATGCACACCGCGTTTTCTCATTGAAAATAAGTAAATTTCGAAATATCACTGTCCTGGTCACAAAAGCAAAGTCTGTGGGTGAATAACAGCCATTTTCTGTACTTTTGAGGCATAAGCAATTAGGAAATAACACTTACTACCCAGGAACATTTTTTTTTACACAGTGTTATTAATGGAGTGGATTATTAACTGTGCTTTTGTGTCCTGGTCACAAGAGCAAAGTTTGTGGGGAATAAGAGCCATTTTCTGTACTTTTGAGGTATAAGCAATTAAGAAATAACACTTACTACGCAGGGACACATACAAATTTGTTACACAGTGTAATTAGGCCACGGTCGGGTTTTTTTTAAAGGGAGATAAAAGCTAGCGTTGAAATAATTATAAAGTGGCAAATGAAATGATTGAGTGAATGTTTTGTGCAAAATGAAGATAAATGGTTGCATATTTAATTTCATTGACATTTCTGGGTTTGATCGATGTTCAATCTGTGCTTAGAGATCATATGTTAATTGGAAAAAATGCGTGCTATAATGACGAACTATTATGAATGAAAATGGTATATCCTATGAGGGGATTTCCTCCTTGTTGCTGTGAAGCTATAATCCCAAAACAATAAAGATAATTACATTTGCATAAAAAACAACATGGCTGTAATCAACATCTGGAAAAAATAGCACTAAATATTTGGAGACAGTGAATATACACCAGATGTAATCAGGAAAACCAGAGTGAGTTTTAGGAATAAATGCTACCAATATTCCGATACACAGAGACCTTTAAAACACACACAAAAAAGATACTACTCGTCATGGGACTTCATAGACTCGATTTCTATAAATAACGAAATCAAATGAAAGCTGACCTTTAGATGTCACTTAAACATAGGCAAACACACGCGCATGGATTTACAAAAGTGAAAGATCGATTTGTAAGATGGTTTCTTTGATATTGACAAAAAAACTATTTTAACTGTAGCCACCGATCATCATCCATGATCAATCAACCGCGATGCAACAGCCCACCGAAAACCCGCACAACGAGCTGATTTTACCACTCCGTATATTTTTTGTCAAAAGAATGCAAATTTTGATTTAAAGCTATCGTGACTGCAGGGATTCATCTTCTTGGTTCTTTCGGTAAAGTCACATAGAAGGGAAATAATAAAATAATAAAAATAAAACATAATAAAATAATTCTCACGACGTTTCGGCCACAACGCAAGCAGCCGTCCTCAGGTG
>CM025655.2:7485320-7495940 GCA_014621495.2 Entosphenus tridentatus
GCGAGGGCATGTGTGTGCGTGCACGTGCGAGGGCATGTGTGTGCGTGCACGTGCGAGGGCACGTGTGCGCGTGTGCGTGCGAGGGCATGTGTGCGTGCGAGGGCACGTGTGTGCGTGCGAGGGCATGTGTGCGCGCGCACATGTGCTGCATATATATGCGCGGTCACGCACAGGTGCCGTGCCCGGGTACCCATCCTCCCCCGTGTCGCGAGTCGGGAAGTCTCCCTGCCACACGTTCATGTAGTGCTGCCCTCGCGGTGTCATCTTGTTCCCCCAGGGGAACAGCCTGTGCAAGAATAAGCCACGGGAAAATAGAGAGAGAGAGAGAGAAAGTAGCTTTTCATGGCAAAGAAAGGAAACACTCCCTTGAATCTCTCTCTGTCCACTTTGGCAGCAGCAGTTTCCTGCATAATAATGCAACCATCCAGGGCACAAGTGTTTTCACGTCAAATCTCTACCTAGGATGACAAAAAACCCCGGTGTCTCATGGCAACAGGTTATGTTAACGGCAGTTCATAAATACTGCAAGACCATCAAATATTGTGATAAAACAGCCGTCACTTTCCGCATACCATTGCCATGCTTAATGCCTTTATAAGCCCCCGTAAAAATAAGCCCTAAAAGATTGTCCCTAAAGAATTTTTAATTCCATGAACATTTCTTGTACTGCTATGATTTTTATAACATTTATTCCATGACGACGTACAGAGCTATGGATGACTCATCCCTGCTACATTCTCAGACCATAGTGCATATTATGACAACGATGTTGGGATGTATTGTGCCAATTAGATTTTACAATTTACCACTTTCTCCAGGCCTCAATTACTCCCCCATTCAATTCAATTCAATTCACTAAACTCGTCTTGCATCTCACGATGATGGGCATCCTCACCTGTTCTCTAAGCCGCCTCTGCATGCATACTCCCACTCGGCCTCAGTTGGTAGGCGGCTGCCAGCCCACTTGCAGAAGGTGCTGGCGTCATTCCATGACACGTGCACCACAGGGTGGTCCATCCTGCAGGTGGAGACAACACAGGAAGAAGCTTCAGCAGTGGCACGGTGACAAACGTGGCTCATATGGACTGCGATCCTCGACGCATTCCAACATTACCGCTTACTACCTTTTCGAGGTTGTGCTGTATCGCTGTCCGATGTGTTATCAGGTTGTAAAAGCGTGTTGTTTTGGCATCATGTCCGACATCATGTCTAACAATACTGTGTACAACCCGACAATACATCACGGAGCAAATGCCAATTTCTTAACATGTGCTGAACATGCAACAAACACCGCGGATTTTTGCTGTCGCATTTCGTCTCGTGCCATGTACGGACCACAGTAATGCTTTTTGCATTCCGAAGGTTTTTTCCACCGGCACGTGGAAGTGTGGGAGGGTTGGAGCGGTGGTGCAGTGTTCCGTGCACTGAGCTATAAACTCGGTGACCAGTGTTAGATTCTCGGCCACCGCTAACATTCTTAGGTTTTTTCGGTAAAGTCACGTAGGTAAAAAATAAATAATAAATAATAGAAGAAATAATAGAAATAAAATAATAAATCACGAAGTTTCGGAAGCAACACAAGCTTCCGTCTTCAGGTGGAACCGTCACAGCACAATTGCTGTATCAAGTAAAGAGAAATCCCAAGAGACCCGACCTTATATATACTGGTTGAGGGGGTAGGAGCCAGGATGGGCCGCGGGAAAGGAGTTGTTGTGAGATGGTTAGTACGGCTGCTGCTGCTGCTGCTGAGACTGAGCCTTTGTTATGTAGATGACAGAAGCAGAAAAGCAAGTCAGGACAAAGCAACCCCTTGCTAACATTATTAGCGAGTGATATAACTGAACCAGTCCTGGGTGCCCCCAACATGACCAACTAGCACTGACCAGCATGATGATGTATGGTCAATAAATTAAAGACATAGATCCTCCATATAGCCTAAACAGACTGTTGGGGCCAGTGCTGTTTGCGAGCAGCACCGATGAAGGCCAGCACGCCATGCGAGGCAGTGGGTTGCCTGAACCATGCCTGGCCGCCTTCATCTCCCTCGTGACGATATTCACGCACACCACCGTTTGAGGTTGAGTTGATCGAGGGGAGGCCCAGGACCAGTTAAGATAATCGTCACTGGTGTTGGACGTTGAGAGGGAATCGAACTCGGGCCGCTGGGTTCGTAGCGCAGCGCGCTAACCATTGCACTACCACTCCCCACGGTTAAACAACGCCCCCCCCCCCCTCCCAACACAGCCTTCATCCAACATTGGAATGACAAATGGGTAAAAATGTGTTTTTATTCATTCTACGTAAATACTGATCCATATGCTGAGGTATACGAGCAGGCTTTGAAGTGATGAAATTATTTTCATTTGTACATTTCGTTTACAAGGTACAATGAAAAGCAACGATGACAAATTGTGTGGCGCCAGTGGAATCTAAAACCCCATGACCCCAACCCCTCCCTGGTTGCAGCTCAACCCCCTGTTCCATTTCACACAGTATTAAAGTTGTGCCATGTGCCGAGATGTTGGGATCGTAAGCAGTGTCACAGTCTAGCCCATTGGTTTAACGCTTCAAAACATCACGAAGGTCACTAATGAGAGGGGACATTTGGGTTCCTCCAGCTCTTTAGGGCAGGAAACTGAACAAGCAGGAAGGCATCCCAGAAACTGGCACCGACAATTGCCCAAGAGATGTGGTCTACCAGTAGGGGGGGGGGGGATATTTGCGATAAACCCAATTGAGCAATTTCCAGGCAATATTTCAAATCAGGCACATTTGGCCCATAACGCCGGCACACAATGATGGCTTCAACTTTCTAAAGGATCTTTGAATGTCCAGTGTGAAGCAGACGGTGCGTATTATATACGGACGATACACCTCCGGTATTAATCAGGGTAGCAGCTGGATTAGAACCGTGAACTTCTGCAACAAGTGACCGAACGTGCTACTGCTAGGCCACGTCACTTCACCCTAGGGTTAAACAGTGGTGGGAATTTTTTTTTGTAAAACGGGCTTAACATATGAGAACCAGAAAAAGAAGTACAATGAAAACGGTGCAGAGAAATACAAATGTAAATTGTCAGCGGTTTTTTTTCATTTTCACTACCTGATCATTACTGCTCTTTTGGGTCTTTCGGTAAAGTCACGTAGATAGAAAAATAATAATTAAAAATCACGACGTTTCGATCGCAACACAAGCAAGCGTCTACAGGTGAAAAAATACAGCAGGCGAACTGCTGAGGCAGGAGAAATGTAGCCGATTATTCATCATCATATTTAAGTAACACTGTCTATAGAGAATACTGCTTTTCCATTATACAATGTAATTGAACTCACTTGGAGTAAAATAGCCTATCTGGGCCACTTTGGCTGAGACACATTACTCTGCAAAGTATAATTTATTTTATTAATGAGTGCGGTTAATAATTATGTAAGGCCCTGGGTAAATTAAGCTTTACAAAAGTTGCAATTTGTAAGAAATCCTGATGCTTGGCATGAACATTTCATTTCCAAATATTTAAATTCCAAACAAATCAATATTTTTCTTTCCTTAATATCATTACATAAGGACATTAGACAGTGTGTTTTGTACATTAAGTACTCTTAGGGCTGCATGTCAAAGATACTCATTAATCAGGGAGAAAACTAAGGGGAGGACATGTCAACCCTCATGAAATGTCTACACACCTTACACACACAAAACTCAAGAGGTAGCCCCGCGTATCCCGTTCGACAGGGTTTCAGCCACACCATTGGAACCTCATTTGCCAGTAAAAAATATGATAATTGTTTTTTTACCCTTCTATCTGGCAACAAAACTTACACCTTTTTTTACAAGGAGTCATGTTTGCATAGACTACAATACTTGCAGCCATAATGCAAACAAAAAACATAACTCTGATAATATGTTTGAATTATGGCTGCAGGTATTGTGGTCTATGCAAACATGACTCCTTGTAAAAAAAAAAGGTGTCAACTTTGTTGCCAGATAGAAGGGTAAAAAACCAATTATCATATTTTTTACTGGCAAATGAGGTTCCAATGGTGTAAATGCTTATCCCGAGCTCTCATACTCTGATGGTGCATTGTCTTTGAGTTGTGCGCCTTTTTGCGTCATCTGGTCCAACCCATGTGAGACTAGACTCTAAGGAAAGCTGTCTCGGGTGTGGACCAATCAACTTCAAGGATAATGCATATATTCAATTGTTTTTTGTTTGCATTATGGCTGCAGGTATTGTGGTCTATGCAAACATGACTCCTTGTAAAAAAGGTGTCAGTTTTGTTGCCAGATAGAAGGGTAAAAAAACAATTATCAGGGTTTCAGCTCTCGCGAATTTAGCGAGATACTTGATGTCCCAGCGTTGCACAGCTCATGTGCGAGATAAGATTGTGAAAGTGAGGGATGGCATTGCCGAGGTGGGGGGGGGGGGCCTTCACTCAGCAGTGGAGAGACCATGGCTTATGACGATGCCAGTGATGTCACGGTCGTTACCGGCCGGTGATGTTGGAGTCGGGTCCCTCTGGATGTCTCCAGTTGGCACCTTTCACTGGGAGCCACCAGGGAGCAGCAGCCACCTGAAAACATGGCAATGACTCATCAGTGGCACCCGTGTTGTCCCTTGTAAATGTGTTGTCCCTTGTAATCGGCACCCAAACTGCCGCATCGCATACGCACAATGGTTAAATACGATGCCTATTCATCTGCTTTATTGTTTACGTAATGTATGAAAATAAAATTGTCTGTCTCCTCAGCATTTGACAATACGTTGATTCGTCGCTTAAAATCAGTTGTAATGATCGCGATACATGCATAGATCGGTTATTTTTCATTCATATAGCATGTAATAGATTCATGTTATCCATGCCTTCACCACAATGTGAAACAAAGAATATATTCTTGAATCCATTTGTGACCTCAAATTGTGACAATTCATCAAATAGTAGAATGGACATATAATCACATGCCTAATTTCTGTCATGTGACGATCATGAATAGAAATGGCCAAACATAGGACCCTTGATAAAAAGTCTTGAGACTCGTGCATTAAAAGGGGCATTATCATCAATGGGCAGTGGCTTGTTGCAGGAAATACCTAAGGCCATGTTTCAATGTCGGCCTCCACAAGCCGTGTTGGTCATAGGGGTAATTTGACAATACATTATCATGCTGGTTGATGAAGGGTGGATCCAGAACCGGTTGAATATCAGACATCACTTGCTACTCAAGTTAGCTTTGGCTGGGAATCGAACTCAGTTTACCGGGTTCATAGCGCTGCATTGTAGTCACCACTGAAACCTTCCCTTATCTTATGATTTAAATGACCAAGGATAAATGTTGACTTATATTGTTTCACGCAACTTTCAAAGAATCACAGGTCAAAAGTTCGTAGCCCTAATTATCTGCATACATATTACGTAATGCATTACGCAACTGGATAAAACCTCGATGTACAACTTTTCTTCCATGTAATTTACAGCACACTCTATTACCGGAAGGGGCTTCTGGATAAGTGCGAATTCATGCATCTGGCGAACTGAGATAAGCAGAGGTTAGCTGCGTTTTGGTTATATATTTCATTCTTATCTTTTCACTGGTTCACCGCTTTATTAAACTGCTTTGCAGCCAGCTGCAAAAACTAAACCACTCCAGGTAGAGAACAAGGTTTATCAAAGACATTATAATCGTATATTTTTCCTCAATGACAAGTTCATAACAGCTTTCGGCCACAGGATAACATTGATAAAGGTGAGTGCAGTAAGCGGTAAAATAATTGACACGCACGATATATGTGTTTGGCAGTTTAATGCAGAATTGTTATTGTGTTATATCTGGAAAATGCAGAGCACCGCAAAAATGATATACATGCAGCAACAAGGCATTTAAAGACACGTTGATGAAAATGTATTGTTACACTCACCCCAAATAAATCGGATTGTGCGTATGAGAACCAATTTTTTTACAGATACTTTATTTTCAAGCTGATGAGTGAATGAAAAAATAATACGCACAAAAGACAAACGATACAGAATAAAAACGAGCCAGACTTTACGAATTAAACAAATCATATTTACGCAATTGACAATGAGACGGAGAGTACACACGCACAGTATAAACTAGACACACTGCAAACACAACAGGCAATAACAGACGGACAGAACAAATGAGACGGATGACACGTACAAGACAACACAAACTAGACACAATACAACAAGGGACAGACAGCACAATCAAGACAGACATCAACAAAACAAGGATATGAGAGGAGAGAGACAACACAGTACAGACAGTGAAAACAAGGAAATGTGATTTTAAAAACATTAAATTATTTAATCCAAACTCGAATTGCAACAAGTCATCGAATCACCGGGGTAGGAGCAACTTACGGCTTGCGTGATTTCGTCTCGAACAGTGTCGCTCAGCTTTCCCGACAGAACAAACGAGTCGCCGAAGCTCTCTGCCTGGCCGTCCACAGTCAGACGGAGAAGAAGAGGCAATAACATAAAGCATTCATCACTGGGAGCTTGCAACAGTTTCCAACAACACACACAAATCACGTGTACAAAGCTCTCCGCCTTAGTGCCTTAAGCAAAAAACCATGAGTCGTGACCCGAACAAGTGCATTGTCTTAGATCACCATCAAAATGTATTTGAGCAAATGTGACTAACTGATAGGCAACAGTGATACAGAGACAGACAACTGTAGACTCGTTTCATTATTATTAGGACTCATCATCACAGCAAAATCACCACAGCTTACTGCTGCAAAGTACACCTCTGGGACCCATAGAGCTGTATGTGGAGTCCCCACTTATACACTCTGGTGCTCATTAGCTTGGATAAGGTCAACAATATGTATGTTGAACTTCTTTCGCACCGTACGTAGCCAACAATGCTAATCGGAGGTGCGGAAGAAGGACAACAAACTAAAAACCCAAAAAGCAATCTTATACATCCACCGTGCAGCATGCAGCACTGTGTACAATAAAGGCCACTGTGGGCAGCAAGTATGGTTGAAAATAGCGAGTAAGTGTAGCATTACCATTTACAATAAAGTTCACTGAAGATTGCGAGTTCCACTGTGTGTGGCCAGTATCATGGCGACTAACAACGACCGCTGTGTGTAGCAGTAGCAATTGCTGTGTGCAGAGAGCGGTACCTCCGTAACGTGCCCCGTTGCGCTCACAAATCTCTCAAAGTCAGCGTTGCTGACCTCGTGCGTGTGAGCGCGGAAGGCGCCTACTCGTACACGCCGAGCAGGGCCCTCGCCATCCGGCACGATGATGGGTTCGTCTGTGCCCATGGTGAACGTCCCGCCGGGCACAGCCTTCATCTGGCACAACGACCAAGACGAAACATATTTCTTGCATAACCTCGCCCAAGGGATATTGCATGTGGAAATGTGGCATTGCGAGTCCATAACGATCAAGCACCTCCAATGAGCACGACTGGCTACGTACGGTGCGAAAAAATTTCAGCATACATACAAGCATTGTGTGTTTTTCTTTTCTTATAATTTCCCTACAATGTCATCCCAACTGTGTTATCAGCATTATGTCACAAGACAACGTATCTATTTAGGTTTCTCGCAGCGTGGTGCAACCCTTCCTGTTAGAGAATGGCCCACAGAGGATGTCACAGAGCTCCCTCCTAGATCCCTTTAAGTGACCTCTGGTAAAAACAGCAGAGGGCAACATTTCCTCACCCACTCTGCATATGACAGTCCTATTCATTGCATGACAGCAATATAAAACATTTAATTCTCAGTTTTAATGTAGCAAAATTGAGAGCAGAACAAAATGAAATGTAATATCAAGTCTTGTTCAAGTAGACATCACAACACCACTGCTGTGATCGTTTCAAGTGACCTCTGCTTGACACAGCAAAGAGCAAAACTTTCCCATCCACTGAGAATAATAATTCTCATATGGGAATGAAAATGATATATTTTTGTATTCCTAAAAGCTGGAATATAGCCAAAATTCACGAGAGACAAATTTCTCGCGTTTATTTTTTGTGCAGTGAACAAGCAAAGTCCATCAAACTGACAACACCGGAGAACCCAGTTTAACCAGAAGCAGCTGTCAATATTCGAACACAGGGATCTCAGCGAAGCCAACTCGGTTCTCTAACCTTTGAGCCGCACAGCCACTTTACGGTCCAACAAGTAAAATTTCCCCAAAAAGGTACTTTGGCAATTATAAACAACGGCAATGGACACAAAGTGGGCAGGAAGGGCAGCAGCTTTCCCCTCCCCAAACGTTTGGACACCGTGGGCAAACCGTATGCCTCACCTCCTTAGTTAATAGACTTCATGTCCTCCCATGGCTAATTGACATGGCCTCCATAGCTACTTGTCCTCGAAACTCCAACATCATTCCCATGCACCTGTATTATGGGTAGGTTGACCTGGTTTCATGAATGTTTCCGTAAGCTCATAATGCAGACATCTGAAGTTCTTATGGTATTATTTTCCCAGCAGATGCTAGGTATGGACAGTGACCTCCCTTGGTCCCACCAGACACCCCGATGTATTACTCAAGCGATGTGATGATTAAGAAAATCAGTGCTCATTTCATGCAGCTCCATATTGATGACGGGCTGTCATTTATTAGGCTAATGGGTCTAGAAATCTTCGAGTAATTATGTCCATTTTGAATAGAAGAATTATTGCGGCATCTTTCCATAATTGAAGTACTGTACATTGCTGTGTTAATACTCTCTGAATAGGTAGACTCATTTTACTCCAACAATTATCGTATCACAGGACTGCGACAGACAGCAGCAGCTTAGGGAGACCCTCATCCAGCAGTAGATTATGATGGTGTTGTAGCTGGTGTACAAAATGCATCACTATCAAGCCTAATTAGGACGGTATTGTATTGTGTTATTTGGCTATTCCTTTGTTTAATGAGCGTTTAGCATGTGGGAGGAAACCGGAGGACTGAAGCGAAACCAACCGTGCATATGAGGATGTAACGCTCAAAAGGTGTGCACAGACGTGTATCTGTATACAATAAATTAGTGACGTGACCTCTTTTGGTCAATTTACTAATTTTATTCCAATTATGCCAAATATTATGTCATAGGATTAAACATCTACTTAGAACGGTCAGATCACCTCATGTTAGAAAATGTCCATTAGAAGTTTAACTTCTGAGATACCTTCAAGTGAGCTGTTATCCTAAAACTAGGGGGCACTACACACTCCTACATGTCCTGCAATAGAGTCATATTTGTTACCTGTTAGTGAAATATAACTTTTCAATCTCAGAACTGCAATATTGCCAATTTAAGTGATAATCCAAGATTGATGTTACGTCTTTTTGTGCAGTTCTTACTCACTGGACTCAGACCAAGCTCTGTAAATTATGGTATCACTATTTGTGAAGTGCCTTTCTTATTTTTTTTCTCCATTGTCATCCCAATAGCAGGATCAATGTTAAACCACGAGATGAAGAACCATTCCGACCTTGGGCAGAGCAGCTCAACTCCCGTGTTTGAAAACTGCCCACGGAAGTGGAAATAAGTAACCTACAAGATTGTTTCAAGTGACCTGCTCAAACTGGTATTTTAATTACATCATTAGACCTCCTTTTCCAGTACCAAAATATAATAATAGGGGGTTTCCCCTTTTTTTCTGGCAACAAAACTGAAACCTTTTTACAAGGAATCATGTGTGCATTAACCACAATACTTGTGGTCAAAATGCAAAAAAACACACTGATAATACTGTATATGCATTGTCCTTGAAACTGATTGGTCCACACCAGCGACAGTTTTCTTTTGAGCCTTAGTTGTTTACATTTTAATTCATTTTATTTTTTACCTACGTGACTTTACCTTAAAAACCAAAAAGTATGGATCCTTGCAGTCACGAATACTTCAAATCTAGAATTTACCCTGGGTCCCTGAGCCCATAGCGAAATGTAATTTAACCATTATCGGGATGAAACCATCGCCTATCTTTTAAATCTAGATTTAAAAAAATAATTCATGTATAACTTATTTTTGCACGCAGCTTGTTGTCCTTCCCCCACACCTCCGATTAGCATGGTTGGTTACGTACGGTGCGTGAAGCAAAGTCAACGTACATCCATACCATACTTGATAATCCTGTTTAAAGCATAGGCAGAAGCGTGGATTCAAACGCAGGATCTCGGCTTTGCCAACTCAGGAATGTAACCTGTTGAGCCACTCAGCCACCTCTGTGCAGCGATTTAACATTAACCGTATGAACACAAAGCGGTCATCTTGGTCACGTACGGCGCTCTGGTCATAAGCTGTGTTGGCGCTCTCAGAGTACTTGAAAACCGCATCCTTTGCCCCATCCAGGTTGGATTCCGGGTACCCTGGGTCCCTGAGCATGGGGTCCACAGAGGACACAGGATCTGGAAAGAGACATAGGGACGAGAGAAGACGCGGGGGTCTGGGTGAGACACGGTTGTTCCAGATGAGACATTCGGTTACGAGACACGCAGTTTGGAAATGCGAGGGGGGTTATGAGAAGACACGGGGTCGTCAGGATATGAGACACTGACTGGGATGCAGGTTGGACAGGGGGGGACGGTCTTGAAGGAGACACGGGGTCTGAGACACGGGGTCAGAGACACTGGGTCAGAGAC
>CM025655.2:7500940-7532355 GCA_014621495.2 Entosphenus tridentatus
GACGTCATATTTGAGGGGGGGGCTGACTTTTTGTGACGCCGTGTGACGAGGGGGAGGGGGGGTCAAAAATCGTCCAAAATCGTCTGACGTCATTTATGGATGGCCCCTTATGCTCTTAACGTGGCTGTTTTCTTCATACGGCATATTATTCATGACCAGATAATATTATTTATAGAATAGGTAGCCGTGACGAGGAATCAAACTCAGGTTCAAATTTCAGTGAGATTACCATTGCCCACCACCGCTCACACCCTGAGGCTCGAATACTAACGCCACCGGTTTTAAATTAAAGACCGCTTTGTCTAATTCTGTTCCATTACTGCTATTAAATTGCACATATATAGGGGGTATGCAACATCTAGACACCCCATTATAACATAACAGAATTATACAGAATTTTTTTTATTTTAAAGACTCCACACATCTTCAACCTATCTAAACGTACCTATTAAATATTTTGATAACTTCCTCTGTAAAATATGAAGCCATCGTTTCCACAATATCCAAGCACCTGTTTGGGAAGACGTGGTCATTAGGAATCAGCGATGTGATTATGCAGAATAACGATATATTTGTGTATTTCACATACGTGTCATCTCATTACCCCCATACACACGCACGCCGTGTTTAAATCTCAGCCACACCCGCAATACCCGGGTGCCTTCACAATCATCACACAACAACACAGCTGACAGCTGATTCCAAATCAGCTGATGCACCCCCCTCCACACCTCCCCCCACCTGATCCCCATTCATTGCTTCCACAAGAACCATCCGCGCCGCTGTGAAGTGGCTCTTGGAGCGCGGAAGGACACCGGTCCAGAGTTGGAAGCGGCACTGCGGCCCCCATGCGTTGATATTGGGGCAGGCTGCGCTAGGGAGGCGTGCACGTGTGGACCTATTTTTCGTAAAAAAGGCTAACTTTCTTTCCGGCAGTATTTGATTGCGCCGGTGTATATAGATAGATAGATGGTGAACGTGGCCCTTCGTCCGTGATACGTCCGTGCATCTCCTGCTTCTGGCTGCGATGTGAGTGTTACTTTACCACTCGGTGTGGTTGCAGGTTTCGTACGTTGAGTTTGTGTGCTTCGGCTTGACAGGCATCGCACTTGAGCGTGTGAAACGGGTAATGCGTGATCGCGGCACTGTATGTGTCGTGGTGAGTACGAGTGTAGGGGTTTAATGTGTACGTACGAGTGTAATTAAGTGTGTGTACAATCTAGTGTGACATGTGATTTAATACGCGAGTCTGTGTACACGTTAATATACTGCGTGTGTGTATATATAACGTGTACGTGTCAACTTTAATAGGCGTAAATCATGTGTGTGCCCGAGTCCGTATACAAGTTAATAACAAGGTGGGTGTTGGTGAAAGTTGTAATAGTGTCCATCGGGTGCTTATGTCGGTATTTAAAGTTGTATGGAGCGGTGGTGCAGCGGTTAGCGCGCTGCGCTACGAACCCGTCAATCCGAGTTTGGAAGAGAAAAAATGCTCGCAGCCAACACCAGTGACGGATATCTGAACCTCCCCTAGGTCGACTCGGCCTTCAATGAGTACGTGCTGTGTGGTGTAGAACATCGCCACGAGGGAGACGAAGACGGTCGGGCTTGGGGCTACCCCCCCCCCTCCCCTCCTCGTGTGCTGTTCCGGCCTGCATGTGTGCTCGCTGGTCTTGGGCTATACGGGTCGATCTTTGTATGAGTTGTTGGTGTGTGGGTGGGTATGTGTGTGTGCTGATGAACAAAGATCCCCCGTGTAGCCTTAACAGACTGTAGGAGCAAGTGCTGTTAGTGAGCACCTATGAAGGCCGGAACGGTACACGAACGAGGGGGTGGGTGGCCAGCACCACGCCCGACCGCCTTTGTTTCCCCAGTGGCGATGTTTACACACCGCACCAGGTACTCATTTAAGGCTGAGTCGACCTAGGGGAGGCCCAGGACCGGTTCAGATAATCGTCACTGGTGTTAGCCGTGAGCGGGAATCGAACCCGGGTCGCCAGGTTCATAGCGCAGTGCTGATGAATGTACTGTCAGGATATAGGCATGTACAGTACGTGTGTGTGTGTGGAATATCCTCTTTGTGTGTGGGTGTCTTTGTATAGGGGTCTATGAATGTGGTAGGTATGTGATTTTTTTTTTTTGTTCCGTGGGTTGTGCAAGTTATGGCTGTGTAGTGCAGTTGTTAACGTTGTGTGTGTACACGTTCTATATGTGCCAGTATTGATGATAATAGGTTTTCTCTTTTTTTCTGACAACAAAACAGGTGTTAAATCTTAACTCCAAACTGAAACTTTTACAAGGCATGTCTGCATTAAGCACGATACTTGTGGTCAGAATGAAAACAAAAAACATACTCTAATAATAAATGCATTGTCTTTGAAACTGATTGGTCCACACCACAGACAACTTTCTTTTGAGCCTCGTCTCAAACGATGTTAGACCAGATGACGCCAAAAGGCGAACGGCACAAAGACAATGCACTATCAGAGTAATGAGGGCTCGGAGTGAGCATCTACATCATGGGACCTACTTTGCCAGTACCAAAAATATGATAATAGGGTTTCTAATTTTTTTTTACAACAAAACAGGTGTTAAGATATTTAAACCCCAAACTGAAACCTTTTACAAGGAATCATATCTGCATTAATCATAATACTTGTGGTCAGAATGCAAACAAAAAACACTGTTGCCAGAAAAAAATGGGTAAACCTATTACTGCCAAAGGAGGTCCCATGATGTAGATGATTACTCTGATAGGGACATTGTCTTTGTGCTGTACGCCTTTTGGCGTCCTCTGGTTTAACACCGTTTTGAGACGAGGCTCAAAAGAAAGCTGTCTCTGGTGTGGACCAATCAGTTTCAACGACGATGCATATATTATCAGAGTACGTTTTTTGTTTGCATTCTGACTAATATTGTGGTTAATGCGGACATGATTCCTTGTTAAAGGTTTCAGTTTGGTGTTATAACATCTTAACACCTGTACTCTTTGGTTCTTTAGGTAAAGTTCCCCCCTGCAGCTGATCTCTCCAGTGCTGCAGCGGTGGTCCACTTTTACTCCAGTGACCCGGGTGCTACTGCGGGGTCCACTTTCTGCCCCCTTCTCCTTCCCTACTGCTGACGCCTGTATAACCTCGTGCCACGGCAGATCTCTCGTCTACTTCTACCTACGTGACCTTTACCGAAAGAACCAAAAAGTATGGATTCTTGCAGTCACGAAAGCTTCAAATCAATCTTAACACCTGTTTTATTGCCAGGAAAAAAAGTGGAAAACCTATTCTCATATTTTGGGACTGGCAAGGGAGGTCCCATGATGCCAGAATTGATGTTCAGAATGTGTGCGTGCCTACATTTGTTCTTTTTTGTGGGTGTGTAATCAGGTATGTAAATGTCTCTCGTTTATTTGGCGTCCAAGTTCAACATCTTACTGTCTTGATGTGGATCTACGTCTGTGTACTGGCAAGTGTTGTAAGTTTCACGTTGTTTCGTTGTGTGGCGTGAGGTTTCTCAACGGCGTGGGTTCGTCCTAAATGATGTCCTTTCATATCACCCACCCCAACACCCGAGTCTGCCCCCTCCCATCATGCCAGAAATCACCCTTTGACACTCCACGTGGCCTCCAAAGTGCACCTAGCCTGGCACGAACGGGTGACGTCCCCGCCACTCAAGTCGCGAATGGCACTCGTCTGCCGTGCACACGTTAACATGCGTCTGTGTGTGTGGGGAGCGGTAGTGTAGTAGCGGTTAGCGCTGCGCTCGGCAAACGCTGGTGACGATTATCTGAAGACAAAGGCGGCCGGGCATGGTGTTGGCCACCCACCCCCTCGTGTGCTGTTACCGGCCTTCATAGGTACTCTCTAACAGCACTTGCCCCTACAGTCTGTTAAGGCTATACGGGGGGGGGGGATCTTTATCTTTGACTTGGGATCGGTGGCACAGTGGTTAGCGCACTTCGCTGTGAACCCAGTGACCGAAATACAATATCTGACCACGGGTAACGTCGCTGGCGAGTGCTTGGGCCTCCCCCTAGGTTGACTCGGCCGTAAACGAAATGCCCCGATGCGGTGTGTAAACGACATTGTTTTAATGGGAAGACAAAGGCGGCCGTGGGTGGGCACTGCCAGACCACTCATCGTGCGCCATGCACCGGCGTTAATTGGGTGCCTGCTTAACAGCACTTGCCCCAACAAGCTATGTAGGTCACACGGGAGATCACCTGTTGGCTGAGAATGTTAGGTTTTTTTATTAAGGGGGGCGTGTATGTGTACGTGTAGAGCAGATTTCTGTGCACGCTTTTGTTGGCTTTTAATAAAACTATATAAAAGCAATTCGAGCAATGTATGCAATAAACTTACGGTGCTCGAATTTACTACAAAGCGACGTGTAATGGTTCGGTGTTGGTCGGTGAGACCGCACGCTCGATTCCTAACCACCAGCGGCAACTTACACCTTGCACACCTGGACCGCGCCTAGGTCGACTCGGCCTAAAATGAGTTGCCACCCCGCGTCCTCTTAACGGGCATCCTCATCGGGGATATGAAAGCGTCCGTGTGTGCGACCGGTCTAATCAAGCGCTCGCCAACAGCATTTGCCCCAATAGTGTATCCATTCGGCCAGTGTGGTGCTGTGTTTTTGCTGCGCTGCCTTTGACCACTTGTCTCGACACACCCCGTTAAGGGCTACACGGGGAATCCTTTAAACTTTGTCTTCTCCCCCCCCCCGTTTGTGCAGTTTCTCTCCGTGTATGCACCAAGGCGACAACGAGATGACGGCAAGCTTCCTGCACATAGGGGATGTTGTCTCCCTGTATGCAGAGGGACCTGTGCATGGCTTCATCAGCACGCTGGGGTGAGATGGTGATGGTGGGGGATGAAGCTTGTTATTCTAAGGTTTTCGGTAAAGTCACGTAGGTAAAAAATTAAAATGAGTAAAATAAAAAAAATATTCAGGGCCTGCCTTGGCTCCTCCCACCCTCAACCAGTGTATATATACAAGGACTGTTTTCTTGGAATTTCTCTTTACTTGATACAGCTGTCGTGCTGTGACGGTTCCACCTGAAGACGGAAGCTTGTGTTGCCTCCGAAACGTCGTGATTTTTATTTTATTTTTTTATTTTACTTTTATTAATTTTATTTTTTTACCCTACGTGACTTTACCGAAAACCTTAGACTGAATCCTTGCAGTCACGAAAGCTTCAAATCTAGGATGAAGCTTGTGTTCATAATTACTACTACCCTTGCAGCCCTATAATGCATCGGTTTCGTGCAAGCATGACAACTAATTTTGGTTGTTATGATAGTCGTGCAACTTGATTTAACGTGCGTTTTCATTGTATAATTGCAGTATTGTAGACGTAATTTCCAGTTCTCTGTTTCGCTGTAGTTGGTTTATTACAGCATAATCATAACACTTCGGTGAGAGCATTTACACTTTTATGAAACTACATTTAATAACGATAATTTGACTACATGTCACATTAATGGTTACGCAGCATTGCCTACTCTTGGTCGGCGTTTGCATGACTCTACATGAGGGCAAATTACTTGGTTCGCTAATCATACGGCTCCTAAATGTATTTGTAAGCGTTTTAACATGGGGGGGGGGGAAGAAATGCGCTGTGACCGAATCCTGTAAATTTTCTGCTCATAATTTTTTGGGGATTCAAATTTTAAATTTTAATCTTTAATTTGTTTCTACGTTGTAGGCACATTGCAATTTTATCACTTTTTAAAAGGCCAGTTAGAACATTATTAAAATCTACATCGGTCACAATTGCCTGTTCTACGAGCCCAAGGCTGAGTCAGCTCATGCGCCTTTGGCTGACAGGGTCTCTAAATAATCAATAACTCTGCAGGACGGGGTCAGTCTGTCGCCTTTTGACCCGTAAGATTTGGATGAGTAGCTGCACAATGCAAGGCCCAAAAATAGACTTCTCTACCTTGAGATGCAAGTGCTATCTAATTGGAAGTATTGATTCTTAATCTCACGATATAAGTATTGAACCGGGTGTGCAAGAATAATCTCTTTGCAATTTCGTGTGTGCAAATGAGTTTATGCGAACCTTTTAGCTTGTCATCATTTGGATGTAGGCCTTTCAAAGCCCTCCGCCATCTCTCGAGCTTCTTCCACCTCGCCAATTTCCCTGCTCATTCCTCGTGGTGGATGTCCTCGAAGTCGGTGACATCTTCAACCTATCGTCACAATGTAAAAATATTCGATTCTTTTATCTGAATTGCGAAAATCTCATTGCCAGCGGAGTGAATCGTAACACCCCCACCTGGTTATTGGTCCTGTGGCCTAACAAATGGGTTCCCTTTCAGTTTGAGGGCATATCAATATCCTGTTTTTGTGACAATAAACATGTGTATTGCTCAATTAAGTCATGAGTTTTCTTCCATTTTAGAATTTGTAAAAATTTTACTTGGTGATAGTGTAATTTCCCAATCTGCTATAAATATGATTTATTCAAGGAGAGCTTCTACTGGTGATGTACAGTGGCACCGTGTCTTCTAGCGTTAGATTCCAATAAGCATCGGTCCCCCTCTCCTCACCAACTGTACAAAGTGAGTAAGCAAACACATGGGAAATTGAGCATGAAAACAAATCGTGTGGAGCCGATGCGTGGCCAAGATTGATTTGCGGCGAACAAGCTTAGTGAAAATGGCCACGATGTCTTGAAAATGCCTCATTGACACGGCGATTGGGCATATCTTGTTTGCTTTTCTAAATTGTTCACAAAAAGGCATTTGTTCTGAGACAATCTGCAATCTTTCTGGGTTTGCCTCTTTTTTATTATTATTTACGAATGTGTGGTATATTGCACAGTGGCTGAAAAAAAAAATATTGCTGCAGCTCCACATAATTAAAACATTTATTCAACTACATTTTGATTCCATAAGTTGAGTAGCTTACCATTTTACCCAAACTATTGTTTCTTCTTGGTTCTTTCGGTAAAGTCACGTAGAAGGGAAGTAATAAAATAATATGATAAAAATGTATTGTTTTTATTAAACATTCGCGACTTGTGTCATGCGCTGTGATTTAAGCATTGTTTTCACAGCATTTTGATTTAATTTCAAATGGATACTGATTCCTAAATGTATTTAAGAAAAATGTAAAGGACATTAATCTGTAATCCTTCAGTTTAACAAAGGCTTTCTACCAATATAATTCAGAAGCGTTTTTTTTGGGTTAGATCGCATAAATATAAATGTGGTGTTAAACCCACCACCAGACACACAAGACTGAAACAGGAGGATTTCTCCACAACGCTGTCTGTCGCCTGATGATGCTAGTTGTAATTTCTGGCGAAACGTCAAGGTACCGGCAGGTTTAACGTGACATTTATATTTACGTGATCGAAGCCAACAAACCTCTGGACCTGTAATCCTGTTCAATTAGAAGTTTTTTTTGGAAGAATGCATAGATTTTGGAATAAATACCACTTGAACATCCATGTAAATTGAAAACTAATAAAGATTTATTTATTTTCCCTAATGAATGCATAATGGAAAAATTATTAGCATAGAAAGTGGATTTTGATAGGTTTGTAGGACATTTTGTGGTGTACACATGAACGGGTCAATAAACTGTGGCTTAAATATGATGGATGAAAGCCGATGTGGTGTTTTTAAAGTAGGCTGGATGAAAGTGTCTCAATCAAAGAATGATACATTTATCTGTACCTTCTACATCTCCTTTGGGGAAAATGGGAACTTTGGTTGCAGTCTCCGATAACGGTTAACATATTTACAGCTTCTTTTGCAGAATGAGACCTACATGGCTGCCATATATGGGAAAAATTTTTGTTGTTTAATAAGACCCCGTGGCTTATCACCCGTCCTCTGGCAAGATGTGTGCACAGTCACGTGGCACAGTCGTGCTCTGGTAGTAAAGTGTGGTGGCGCCAAAACCAAAAACCAGTCCTTGCTCTGTTTTTTATGAATGTCATTAACATTTCCAGAAATGGTGCTGTTGGTTTTGCCACCGTTGTTTATAAGTTGTTGTTGGTTCATGAAGGTTTATGACCCGAGTACGTATTGCTTGGTAGGATTTGACTCGCATGCTGTTTTGTTTATTCGGTTTATTACAAAAGCCCTTCGTTCTTTATGCAACAGTCACTACGCTGTAGCTAGCTTGTGCTTTGCCCCCATGTGTCTTGTCTAGGCTAATGTAATACTCATAGCTTGCAACTAAATTAACACCATTTTTAAAATGAAATGTCAATTCTTTTAAACGTTAATTTTCGATGATATAATTTAGGATTGTAATTTGGCGACCATGAAAAGCCACTTTGAGCTTTTATCTCTGGCCAGGTCGCCTCTTAAAAAGAGCCAATAGCTGGTGAGCTTTACCTGGTAAATAATTGGCTCGTAAACTCTTCCCATTCGTCTAATCGTTCGAGTCAACAGGTGGGGAATAGTTTTATATGGAATGAAGATAAATACATGAAACGTCTGGGACAAATTGAGGCAGAGGGGTGACTCCCTTAAACTGTAAAGTTTCACAGGTGTTTTCTAGAATAAAACATGAAACGGATGTGTGCTCTTAATCGTCATATTTTTTTTAGGGCAGTGGTATTCTTGCACGCGTCTTTTATATATTAAAAAAAGTAATTCCAGCCATTCTCAATCCACATGTCATATTGTCATGGTTTTTTTGCATTACCACACTGATCCGTACAGGCTGGCTAAGGAGTGGGGGTGGCAGAAGGCCCAGACCAGTTGTGATCTCACCTTATTCTGATGTTGGTCATAACCAGAAATCAAACTGTGGTTGCTGGGTTCATAGTGCAGCGTGTTCAGCACTGTACCACCACTCCAACACCTTTCATGTGCAGCTGTAATGCTCTGTCGGGTGGTTCATCAGGATATTTGCTACTTTATTACTGCAGCTGCATTTTAATCCCACCAGTGCATTGTTGAACTTAAAATATTAACAAAGCTTAATCATCCTAGGTTGGTGTGTTCTCCAAGCCTTTTGGGGGGGAAAAGTAATGAAACTAGCTTAATGAATGGGGCACTAACTGTGATGTACAATATGGCTTTATCTAATTGGGCTTCAGATTCATTGACCTTTATCACCGATTATGAAATATAAGAATAGGTTATACCCTTTTCTGGCAATAAAACAGGTGTTAAGATGTTCGCCAAATGGATACATTTAGCAAGGAATCAAGTCTGCATTAACCACACTTTGAAGATGCAAACAAACATGTATATGCATTGTACTCTTTTGTTCTTTCGGTAAAGTCACGTAGGTTTAAAATAAATTAAATTAAATCGCGACGTTTCGATTGCAACACAAGCGACCGTCATCAGGTAGAACAGATACAGCAGGATAACTGCTGCGATTGAAACGTCGTGATTTAATTTATTTTATTTTATACCTACGTGACTTTAACCGAAAGAACCAAAGAGTATGGATCCCTGCAGTCACGAACACTTCAGATCTAGATTATATGCATTGTGTTTGAAGCTGATTGGCCTACACCAGAGACGGCCTTTTTTGTGGCCTAGTCTCCCCAGTGTCAGACCATTGGAGACTGTTTGACATCTTATCTGTGCAATTTGTGCTGTAAAACAAATACAGCATCTGGTGTTTGGGTTGTGAATTCATTTTGACCTCGTACTGCAAACGTTGGCACGTGGGATGCAATTAGTTTTCTCGTATAACCATTCTAAGTATTCAAATTTCACACCCAATTTGAATCTCGAATTTTTTTTACTTTAAAATAGTTTCAACTAAAATATTAAATCTGGAAGTACAGACGTGGTATTTAAAGTTCAAATTGATAATGCTGCAGCATTTGTGGAACGAGATTTACTTGCTTTGTACAATTAATCAGTTTAACAAATCGAGTCGTCCACGATGTGACACTGCAATGGTTGATGTGGCCAATATATTCCAGATGAATGGCATAGAACATCCATCATTAATCTGAGGTGGACACTCCCCATTTATGGTATGTGAATGCAAGAATCTCCTCTCATTGGAAACTTATGCCGTTTACAGTAAATAAAAAATATAGCAGTGTAGTCAAACTTCTTCTTTATCATCTTTATCGGTGGTGATGTGGGCGGCCCAATTTGACTTTCTGTTTTTGCGTGTTTTACTCATGTTTATATGTGTTGGCCATTGTCAGTTAATAGGATGATATTGGGGCTTTCCTAGAGATCACCTCTGGATGACTGCTGTGTTATCTGTGGATAATCATCATTTATCTATACTGCACCCCCCCACGAAGTATTATGTCTTGAGGCGCCAGAACTAAGAGCTATTTATGATATAATTACTCGGCAAGGAAATGATTGTACAACCAAATATGATATTCGAAATCATATATTATACACAATGCACACAACAAACGAGGAATAAACAGCATTGAAAAGCTAAGTTGTCGAGACTTCCTAAGATAATAGGATATGTGCTTCCATTTCTGGGTGACCCTTTTATTTGTGCATAAGCACAGATGATGTGAAATTCATTGCTTCTAGGAGACCTATTTCTAAGTCACTTTGCCCATGGTTAAGTCTAGGCGATAGTGATTTACTACCACTTTTAGGTGCCCCCTGTTTGTGGATTGGTATGGGGAAAATGGGAAAAATAATGCACAGATAATAGGAATTTTCATGGAATGTTCAGGAAGAACAATGTTATAAAGGCTCTTTTTTGTGCATATCACCGTCTATATAGTATTAATGTGCACGTCCGCCATAATGCTGTTGCAATTTCCCCTCGCCTGGTAGGATCCTGCCCTTGCCTGCTTTAAACCACAACAACAACAAAAAACTGCTCCACACACTGAAGTTGGGCCTATTTCCAAAAAAATTTCCTTTTTAATATGCGGTCAAATTTTAGTTTGGGTTTTCTGAACCAAATTGATATGAATGCTTACCCACAAGTCCGTTTTTGAAAGTTTGCTTTGAGGTAGGTAGATTAATTAAATGAGAAACGACTGCATTAAGTTTACTTGTGGCCAACTGAGGAGATGCTCTAATAGGACTATTGTGAAGGGTGCCTGTTTTATAGCTCCATGAAGCTCGTGTAGTTCCACCAAAGAAGAAGAGTGAATATATGACCTGTTTTTTTTTAAGGAAATCTCTCAAATATCATGAGTGGGATCTAATGGGGGCATGGTTAAACCATGCGTTTCGCTGTATGAGGTTTTTGTAGACTGCGCGTCCTAACAACAACAACGACGATGTTGTGCGTGCGCAGGCTTGTGGACGACCGCTGTGTGGTTCAGCCAGATGTTGGGGACCTCGGCAACCCACCTAAGAAATTCCGCGGTAAGAAAATTTTTTGTGCCGTTTGTTTAATCTTTTAAATAAAAACGTGAAATGAAAGGCGCTTCTTGACACAACCCCCGCCGGCCCCACTGCGCCACTGGCCGTGTAGAGCCAAACACAAATATGGTATATGAATAAAGGGCCCTTTTTTGCTGCACTGGTTCACTGAAGCCAGTATATATTTCACTCCCATGCAAAGAAACAAATGATTGAAGTTTAAATGCTTCTCAGCCGTGCCGCCTTACCAGCCCGGCAGTGTCGATTCCACCTCCCTTTATTATTTTGTGAAGAATGGCCGTTGGCTAAAACCTTACTGATTGTGTATATAAATATATTATTTTATTGCTTGTGCACCACTGCAAAAGCAATATCATTTATTGGTGTCAATTTGCTGTGCTTGCCATAAATGGTCGCTTTGTTTGTTTTTGTGTGGCCGATGGAAACGCCAAGCAGACTGAACGTTTTACTGCGTTGCTTCATTTTGATTCGGTATGAAGAGAATCCATGGTTGTAGCGAATGGGTCAATATGAAATATGAAATTGATGCTTCAGCAAACTTGTATGAAAACGGCTAAACTTAAAAATAAGTTTTTTTGTGACCACTGACAGTAAAATAGCCCAGCCTGACTGACCACACAATTAAACAACCCCCACACCCATTCCTTTCCGTCTAGGACATAAAGTAATCATGCATCATTGTGGCAATTTATAAGTAATACAATAGAAGGCAGACTTTTTGTCTTCGTGTATGTGTATATATCGGTCTATCCACACAACTCATCGCCCCTTTGGGCATATGGGAGTGCATTATTTGAATAGAATTTGTTTCAAGCAAGCCTGACTGCTAATGAGATGCTGGGTGTCAAAGCTGGGTCCAGTTGGCTTGGTATTGGAATCGATGCTGCTGAAATTATGCAATCTCAGAAGGCCGTGCGGCTGATGGGTTTTGTAATGAATACCCGTTCGTATCATTAAGTCCTTAAGTAAACATGAATATTCCATCACACATTAAAAACAATTTTGGTGATGGCAAAAATACTTGTTTGTAGTGACATAATTTCTGGTGTTTGTTTTTAAAGTTTGCTTCAAGGATACATCACGAAAATTAAATTGGATTTTTTTTGCATTACATTTTCCTTGAAGTTTTGTTACATGATGTGTGAACTATATTCTGGTGTCATTAAACTGTTATGTGCTTGTCGTTGCTATGGCACATGAATTTCATACGTTTATATTAAATTGGCGTTTTGCTTTGATAAGTTTAAGTGCCCAAGTAAATGTTCTTGCAAGTCCATGAAAGCCGCTTCTGAGAGGTAGAGTACAGTACATAGTGTTGCATTAAATGTGGTGCCTAATACACCAAGTGGTGCACAGTTTAGGTCAAAAGTAACCTTTCGATCTTAACACGGCAGCATGAAACCCCAACAGTAAGTGGTCAATGAATCGATGGTTTAACTCAACGTTGCTAATCCTGCCATGGTATCGCCAACAGGTGACCTATTGTGTAAGATGCATCCATTTAAAACGAAGATTGCAGTGGTGCCTGTTCCCATAATTATCACAGGGCAGAGATTTGAATTGAAATTTAACCAATAACCCTGAGCCTAAGGGGCTCTGTTTTACATATTGGGCAATGTAGAATGTCAAAGCACAGCCATTTGTGCATATGCAAGAATAACCATCTGCATTTCCTAAACAAATGCACTGTGGTCCTCTCATCTTAGATCACCATTAAAAAAAGCTGAACGAATGTCACCAACTGACAGCAGCAGTGATAGACAACTGTGGACTAGTTTCATTTGTCATAAGGACTCATCGGCACAGCATATTCAACAATGCTCACTGCTGCTACGTCTGCGTCCTGACAACCATATGTGGCGTACCCACATCCGCATTGTTGGGCCCGTATGCATCCACACTACAGGACCCATGTACACAAGTGGCTGCTTTTTATGCTTTCTGTAGCAAAATGGGGGCAACCCTTGTCCTGTTGTGTACTTGATTTACTTAGATATTAACAGGCAGTTTTGGCCCACTTTTATAGGGGGAATAGTGGTGATGCGTTATTTAAGTCGCTCAAGGGCAACGTGGCAGTTGCTGCACTTGAGGTTGCATTACAGTAGATATTGGGGCAAGTGGTCTTTTCATCCAATCTGTGCCTGTTATAGGGGAACACGTTTTTACTTTGGTTTCATAGTGTGCTTTTCCAGTTATTCCAGTAATGTTGTTTGTACAATTTCATGATGATGACATGTTACATTATCACCTTTTTTTAAAATTTCGGAATGGGAAAACTACTTATGTGAGAGTTGCCTTCTGATCAAACTGAAGTGGTGCCCCACTGACAAGTGTTCATTGCAAGTCGGTCTCGCATCAGGAATGTTTCTCCTAGAGCTGTGAATCCAAAGCAGCATTAAATAAAAATCAAAGTTCTTCTTTTTTGTGCCATTTGTATTCATGATCACTGCTGAAAATATCAACTTGCTGCACTTGAACTTCAGTTACATTAAATCCCCTTTATATTTCTCGTAACTTTACAAAAGCCCAATATGCGAACACCAATTCGCTCGGCTGCATGAAATCTTACCATAAGGCCCAACTTAGGACAATGCTCTGACGTCGTAACGCGTTCCCTACTCTGGCCTTCTGGTTTAATCGTGTGATTTGTTGTTGGTCGATCTCGGTGGTGGCCAGCACAGAGTTCTGACAATGCCAACCTTTAGCTGCTCCCTGGCCACTGTAATTATATTTTAACCGCAATGTGTAGCTGTCACTTTGTGGTGGTTCTGAAAATGAAAAATGAGCGGCTGTTTTATTCTGAGGTTTGATTACGGCTTCGTCTTGAGCCCAACATAAGATTTTGTTCCAAAATGCTGCTTCCAATCGCATTATTGGACACTTCTAAAATATAACATGCCAGCCAGCTGGTAATAACCTGCACCATTTGAGATATTGGAAGAGATGTAACTAATAAAGATCTTGATTACAATTCTGTGCGAATACATTTCAGTGCCAACAAGGAACATGCATTATGTATATGCATTTGAATGTAACGTTTTCAAACGTTCAGTTGTCCTACAGAATTATTTAATTCGCAACAATAATTGTGCCCTTGCCAGCCAGGTATGCGAGAAACAATATGCCCATAGGCCGTTTGTACTAAATACTACATTTCAAGATTCGCGGCAAGACGTCAAATGGCGCATGGCGTGTGACGTCTGGACATGACATCACCGAGAGGGACCAGGGAGCCACTGTCACTGCTGGCAGCATGCTGTGATGCCGAGCCAATTCCTTTTTTAGAGCTGTCTCTGTCTCCAGTTTTTGGCCAACCACGACATTATGCAAAAGTTTGCTCCCATTGGATTATTTTTGTTGGTTATCTTCCACCCCCCCCTCCCCCAAACTGCCATTGACAAATGTACAGAGCTAATTAATGCGTTTTTAAATAAAGAGCTATGCTGCACAAAAGAATTGGCGCAAAATGTACCGCATTATTTTTTTTTTAAGTCTTCTAATTTTTTTTTTCACAGAAACATAACTCGTACCTTTTTTTGTTTTACCCGCTCTAAATTTGAACGCACATTAAACCTGTAAAATAGTGCAAAGGCCAACAACCCCCAGCCCCCCCCCCGTGAGATCTGCTCATGGGGAACGGAACGTTCGCCACCTCGCAAACCGTTAATGTAACCAAGCGATTGGCTAGGCGGGGGGGGGTCTTCTTGCAGCCGTTGATTTTCCTGGTGATTTAATACCCAAGGCGATGTGCGTTTTTGTATTTATATTGAATAAAAAAGGTGTTATCCTATTTTTGTAAGGGTGTGGCGGGAAATGCACTTGTCTCGAGCTCTTCCAGAGTTACCGCACGATTATAAAGAAATATAAGGAGCTTTATTTTGGGAAATGCCCCTTTTATCAAAGCAGGGAGAAAGTGGTGAAATGTTCTTTCTTTCGTACAGCTTCTGTAGATGCAGAACAACAACTACAATCTCGCATTCCGGTGGTCAAGCCAGATAACTGCGTTGGGAGCAGCGCCGTGTACCGCTGGTTTTAAATAACTTTCATTTTGAGATATTTTAAACTGGGACACTAATCACTTTGAATTGTTATTAATGACTGAAAATTAACGGTTTTGAATCGGCCTACTCCATTTTACGTTGGGAGATGTTAGGTATCGAAGAAGATGCTTAAAAATGAAATGTATCCATAAACTTGTTCAGGGTAACACGATCATCGTAGAAAGTGCTGCACTTTTCACGTATTTACATTCATTGCACATTCCTTGTGAACAAAAAGTATAAAATTAGGTGGTACGTTGAGTGCTGTACGTAGTTTCCATTTCAGTCTGGACTAATCTAGCCGCCTTTTTATCAAGACCAGTACAAACCTGATGTAATGTACAACTCAATGCTGCTGGTGCCTGACACTGATTTAATTATCATCCCGTATAAGAGTCGATCTCGTGTTACACACGAGATGTCTCGTGTTTCGCTAACGGTGTCGTCATGTTTGCAGCAATAGCTACATAATGCGGCGTTATTAGATAAATGTTTCTCTCAAATCTCTAATGTGATTTAATTTGGCATATCAGGCCTTGTGAGTGTTAAGAGCACTTGACACGTTTTTTTCTGCAGTAATTAGATTTTTTTGTGTTGCTAAAGTTGCACATTTACAAAGTAGCTTTTAGAAGTGAGCAAACGTAGTTGCGTATCGAGGTGCTGTGCAATTCGGTGAGGGACACGGGATGAGCTAACGGGAAAGGGAAACGAATGTCAATTGTTATGCTCGCATTTTCCAATTTTAGTTATTGGCTGATATGCGCTAAGAAACGAGCATGTTGAGGGTTTCATTCTTTTCTATGGCTAATGGAAAGTGGCAACAATCTGATCCTTCCCAATTCTTGTCGACTAGCATGGTTAAGTATGGTCAAGCAAACATGAGCAACATTGTAAAAAAATTATTATTTTCCTTCTACGTGACTTTACCGAAGGAACCAAGAATATGACTAACATAGCAAGAGGAGGCCTTCATTAAGCAGTGTGATTTACAGGGCTGATTTTTTTTCTCCTTTGGCTTTCAGGCAGCTATCTTTGACCTTTTGCTGCGTAACAGACCACAAGGAAAGCGTAATACTCTACGTGGACTTCAACTCAATATCTGCTTGATGTGCCTCCATTGCAAGTGCCATACGTTCCCCTGGCCAGTAACGATCACCTCCCTTGAAGTGGCTCGCTGGCTCTCGGTGTCCGAGCACCAAGCCCATCACTTGAGCCTGGGTAACAAATCTCGGTTTCCGACACTGCCCGTGATTTAAAATAGCATTCTCAAGTGTAGGTGAGTTTAACACGCAGGCTTTAGCGACCAATATCATCCATAATAGAGGGTTTTGGGGGGGGGGGGGTTGGATCGCCTAAATATATAAATGTGGTGTTAAACCCGCCACCACCAGACACAGCCAACTCGTAAGGGTTGTCATGTAAACAGAACACGCCAATTCGTCACTAATACAGCACTAACCGGTGTGTTGAAGAGTCACTACACGTATATTTGTGCGATCTAACCCAAAAAAAAACTGGAAGTGTAGGTGAGTTGATGACTCCAACAAAATAAGCTCGTCGCAATTTGTGTTTATGTAATTAATTCAGATAATTCCAAGCGCTTCGAATTTGAAAACAAATTGGTTTGACATGCGGCAAAACATGCTCTGCAGGACTTATTAGAAGTCTGCTCTTGGTGTCTGCCTCCTGGCTTGTGTGAACAACTCATTGCTGCATGTGTTTTGTGCATTGTAAATCTGTTTTGTTATCCCTAATTTGAAGTTGCTTCAGATGTTGTGACTTTAGCTGATGTCATCCAATACAACAAGGTGTTCCACTGCGAGTTGAGAGTGAAATTAACATTCCATCACGTGATGCCGATAGCATCGTTGTAAAATATTTGGGCTAACGAGCAGTAAAATCCATTATTTTTTAGTTATTGCAGCCACAAAATAACATAATTTGTGTAAATGGTAACCGAAACTGCCTTCACAAAGTCGGGCATTGCAAATGCAGTGTTTTAAATATAACTTTGTCTTGCAAATGTAGTTCTCAAATTTCAGAAAAAAAAGCAGAATTGAAATTTACCGTGCGGTATTTGTGCAGTGGTTTGTATTCATGTATTTGTAGTTGCTCGTTCACTCACCACCCAGAGACTAGTGACAAAACAATCTACTGAGCAGTGGCTCGGAACGACCGAAGAAGACAATGCAATAACATCCAGGTAGTAGTTTTGCTTCTGCAGGTGCTTTTTTGCGTAAAAACAGATGCCCATGAGGGGAAAATGAAAAGGCACGCTAGGAGGGCTTTTTATAAGCACAATTGAAGTGACCAAAGCACGCCCCGGTGGCCTGCAGGCACGTTTTATTGGGTATGTTTGCGTCACGTGAGCACATTTATGTCACACTTGTAGTTGGTAGCTGCCAGAGGTTCCCAACCTCTGGTCCGTGGACCGCTGGTGATCTGCAAGGCTGTGGGAAGTGGTCGACAGGGCTGATGCAGATTTCACTTTGTTCACAAAGGAAAACAATGGTTCTTTACTGTCATTTTGTAAACCTCCCTAGATTATTTAATAAAATGCAATTCGCAATGTTTTTATGGTTGCCGTTTTTATATTGTACAGCACTTTTCATAGTACAGTAGCTTAATTTGTTTTATATTATTGGTGCATAGTGGTGGGGGGTGATCTTTTTTGAGATTTGACAGTGGACCGCAGGATCATAAAGGTCGGGAACCACCACCCATCCTCAGCCTTTTCTGATGCTCGTCATCCTTCTCCCTGTTCCCCTCTGTGCAGACTGCCTCTTTAGGATGTGCCCCATGAACAGATACTCGGCTCAGAAGCAGTTCCTGAAGGCGGCCAAGCCAGCGATCCACAGCTCGACGGACAGTCTGCTTCTCAAGAAACTTCAAGTACGGTTAATCATTTTATTTTGTCTGTCTCGTCCCATATCCCTCCTCCCCTGCCCTCGCCCTGCCCTCTCCCTGCCCCATTCCCTGAAACAACAGTGTTTTACAGAAACCCTTATCTGGCCTGCTACCAGTCAGGCTGTGCTCCCCTCGTATCCATCTGTGCTGAGGGCGTGGTGTGTTTTTACAAGGAATGACTTTCGGTTTTCCTGTGCGTGTGTGGTGCGATTTTCTGCATATACACAGCGTGCCTCTTAAACACTATTAGAATTCTTTAATATTAGTTCATAGTTTATATTTCTTTTTATAATATACTTCCGTTTAACACACAGGCTTGCGTGACCAATATTAACCATGGAGGTTTTTTGGGTTAGATCGCGTGAATATAAATGTGTCTTTTTAAACCCACCACCACTGTCAGGTGGTAGCGGTTTTAACAACACATCTATATTTTTCTTCTTGGTTCTTTTGGTAAAGTCACGTAGAAGGGAAATAATAAAATATATATTTTTTTACAAAACTTAAACATAATAAAATAATATAATATATTTATATTTACACGATCTTTAAGCCTCTGGATAATATACATTGCAAATCCTTTACAGTGTAGCCACATCAAACGGTTAAACAATTATAATTCTTGGCCCTTTTCAGTCCACTGCTAGATGAGGATCATGCCGTGGTGGTTGTGGGGGGTGTTTGACCATACTTCACCTCGCTGAGATTAGCCATGGCTGGAACTTGAACTCTGGTCGCACGGTGACTAGAACAGCGCGCTCACCGCTGCTCTCCCGCCTTATAAAGAAAGTGTATGCAAACATAATAAATAGTAAAATAGATATAATAAGCAAATATAACGCGATTTATGGCAGAATTGATAGTGGCATGAGGTCATGCACAACCCACCTTTTGAAGAACTTTGTACCGAATAAAAATATTAAATGCATGCTCGTGCATGCCTGTTTTCACGCACATGGATGATTGTTCGTTTATATAAATGGATATTTAAAAGTGGGAAACGCCCATTGAAAAATTGTGATATCTGGTGGAATTGTCCAGGGTGGAATCTTTTAGTCGCATAAGAGTCATGTACAAATCTCACAGCTCGATCCGCAGGTATTTTGTTGAACGGGTGGCATGGGGCTACTACTGTAATCTGAAGTGTGCAACGCTGGCACTTAAGCCCGGCTACGTGACTAGTTACTGGTGGTGGGGCCCTGAACTCGGGGTACAATATCCCTTGACTGCAGACTTCCTCTGGTGTGTGCCACGACAGTATTTCCTGTGAGTTTGTGCAGCTCTGCAAGATGGCTTGGTCAGCCCCTTTTTTTTCTTCTTTTGGCAAAACAACAAAGGATTGTGGTGCAGCCACAAGTGACCTCGTGGTGTGTACAGTCTTTCTTGAACCGAGCCGTGCTCTCGGTTGAATCGCAGTCCAGGCACGCCAGGGCGGCTTTCGTAAAGCAACGGCGCGATGCGTTGACCCTGAGCTCGAAAGAATAAATTGCACAACAATGGTGCGTCCATGAGAGAATGCGCCCTCTTAAATTGTCTGCACTAAACCAGGTGTGCTGTGTAGGGTTGCCACCTATTCTGGTTTCCTTGGGATTGTCCAGTTTGTTGAAGCAGCTGTCCTGAGAAATCTACATTTTCCCAAGATATTAATTTTATCAGTTGTGGTAGAATAATAATAATAATAACGGTCCACCACTCAAGACTGTGCTTTTACATGTAGTTACCCCCTATGATGTTGTGAGATAATACTTCCCATGATGCATCCTGCTTTTTTCGTACCTTTTTATTTTAAGGTTGCTGCAACCATAACGCGCGTGCGGTTGGGCCACTGGCAGAAGGGGGGGGGGGGTAACGTAGGCGAGCGGTGATGGAGCAGTGTGACCTCGCTCGCCAATATTGATGAGGCTGCCGTCCTTGGCAAAGCCTTGGCCGTCTGCCTGCCCTGGGGCCTGCCGCTGAGCGTATTAGGCGCCGCCGGACATGCCCGAGGGCTGTGGCAGAAAACACCTTGGCCCATCGCTCACTGTCCGAGGGATAATGGGTCGTCGGGAATTCTCGTGAAGCCGTGCGTGACCGGACTTTCGGCCCAAGTGTTGGAGAGATGATGAGAGAAGGGGGAAGGGGGGGAATTTGCCGGTTTGTTTCACCGGGCAATGACGGTTTTAATTGCCGTTTGATTTTGGATTTATCCAGTTTTGTGGTCAAAGGTATAGGTGGAGAACTGCACTGATTTACATCGTATACGGTTAGGTGACGATGGTTGGTGTGCTGAACCGGCAACCTGAGTTCGATTCCCAGCCCTACGGCTAACATTTAGCGACGAGCATTGCCTCGACCGTTCATGGTTTTTCAAACCCTTTGCTAACCTGTGCCGAGTAATTTGGTTGGGGGGATGTTCTAAATACCGTCACCTGTTCTTAAGGCATCGAGTGTCCACTCTGAACATTGTGTGTGCAAGCCATTCCTGTCCACTTTTGTAGTTTAGACCAAAAACTCGGGACTACTTCCATTCACTTAGGCCTCCTATATCAATATCGTTAGGGCATGTAAAAAGTTGTTCCACATTGTTTGCTGCATTGCAGTACAACCCATAATACACTATTTCATTTTTCAGAGCTAGAATGTGGCAAGTAACGTTTACAAAAATCTTATACAAATTTTTTTTAAAATACCCTTGTTAGTGATGGTGCAGAAGCAAACTCCGCTTGACTTTTGAACCCTGTTTTAGTAACAGACGGCTAAACCCGGATTCAAACCCAAACTCTTGGTGCTGTCGGCTTGCCGTTCTGACCCTTGAACCACCCGGCCATAGCAGCTCAATTGAATTGAAAGTTGCTAATTAATTAAGGGACTCGTTGGCAGGCCAAACAACTCTTGCTAATCCCATTGAAGCTTCGACAAACCGGCAGAGCTCAGCAGCTCCCGTTTCACCTGGGGAAGCATGGCTTGTTTGAGTTGGGCTTACGAAGCAGAAGCTGCTGCTGCCTGCTGTAGCATCGTCGCACGCATGCAGCAATGCCCGCAGGGGCGAATTCGCACCGACGAATGTCGTGTTAAGTTATGGAATGGTGCTGCTTTATTTATCTTGTTTTTCAACACTATCACTTTACAAGTTCAAACCGCGCTTGAAAAACCTTCACGTTGTCATAATAAATGTGGGGTCTACATGCGTATGTTTATTTTTAAGCTAAAGCCTTGAACACATTGTTTGAGACACTTTTCTCCTAACTTCTGTTAACGCTCTAGCTCTAAAGTTTGTGCTGTGGTGTCATGCCACTGGACGGGCGTGGTGGTGCTGGTGTTGAAGTGGCATAGCGGATCGTGCACTGCGCTATGAACCCAGCGATCCAGGTTCAATTCCCGTTCAGTCGACCGTGACGATTATTGGAAACGGTTTTGGGCCTCCCCTAGGTCTACTGTGCCTCGAATGAGTACCTGGTGTGGGTGTGTAAAACATCAGCACAAGGGAGAAAAATGTGGCTGGACGTGGTGCTGGCCACCCACCCAGACGTGTGGATTAGACATTCAAAGATTCCCGAAATAGCCTAAACAGTGTCTTACATGTAGGGTTGGTGGATTGCACACGGATGGAGCACGGTGTGTTGTGAGCTGCCCATCGGCAGGGCAACGGTGCGCTTGAGGGACTGTAAAGGAAGTGGGTTTCGGGTGATCTGTGTGGTAGTGTTCTCCCTTCTCCATGAGTAGTTTTTTCAGTTCACTCATGTTTATTCCATCACCAAAAATAATCAAAGGCATTGGCCCACCTTCCCATACATCTTTCGCAGTCGGCGACGGTGCAGCCCTACAGTCTGAGATCCGTCACTCACGAGTCTACCGCGGGGGTGGAGAAACGCTGCAGGAATCCCAGGATATGTCATTGCCTTCTCATTATGACCTTGGCTGACATGGGCGCATGCTATCACCCTTTTGACGTAAAGCAGACGAAACTCGTAGTGTACCATTTTGAGAAAGGGCAAGATCGACGCGCGCGCGAGAGAACGCGAGTGTGCGAGGTTAACAGATGAACAGGGGCCGGCAAAAAAATAAAAAATCTCAATCAATTTTTATACCTTTTTTATATAAGAACACTAAATTATTTTCACGCCCTTCCGCCAGCTGATTTCTATCGAGGCGCCAAGAAAGCCAGACCGCGGTGCGGCTCTGGGAATTCTCTTATTTGCTCGGCGGTAGATGCCGGGCGCCGCGAGCGATAGTCGCGGCATCGATCCGGCGCTCGCTGTGGGCAGTGGCCAGGCGAACTCCTCATCGTGCACGGCCGCAGGTCCGGCCGGTGGATCAGAGCGAAGTGACACACGGAAACGGGGGGTGGTATCGACGCGCAGTTGATTTTGGTCACCCCGGCGTGGCGAGGTTGATGGATGTTTATTCTTGGGTTTTTTCGGTAAAGTCACGTAAGTAAAAAATTAAAATTAATAAAAATCACGACGTTTCGGAGGCAACACAAGCTTCCGTCTTCAGGTGGAACCGTCACAGCACGCTTGCTGTATCAAGCTTCCGTCTTCAGGTCCACCTGAAGACGGGCGCTTGTGTTGCCTCCAAAACGTCGTGATTTTTATTTTAGTTTTATTTTATTTTACTTTTATTAATTTTAATTTTTTACCTATGTGACTTTACCGAAAAAATCCAAGAATATGAATCCTTGCTGTCACGAAAGCTTCAAATCTAGAATTGATGGATGTTGTACGTAGAGTCCCCGGGGACCTGGGGAGGGGGGAGCCCAGGTGCGCTTTGTGCACCAGCTTGTTTTGCACACCGTGCCAGCCTGAAACTCCGGAGCTTAATCGGTCTTAACAACAGGGGTCATGGGCTGTACCATGCCGGCATGCAGAACGGTAGTAACGCTCGCATGACGAACCCTTAATCTACCTGTGCAGGGAGGGAGATGCTTGTGTAGCTAAATGTAGTTTGCACCGTGTTTTTTGCACGTGTTTTTGTTTTTTGTGTTTATACCTTATCTTCACACTTGCTTACACAAATGTTTAAGGCTGTTGGTGCTTTACTGATTTTGTTTTAATTGCCCTGATCTCGGTTGCTTTGTCCATTTCTGTTGCTAAACAATGGTGTGTGCATTAGAGTATACCTATCCTGTGAGTGTCATCATTATCTTGGCTTTTATAGTTTTTTGCATGCATTCTATCAATGTTGTGAAGTGTCATTCGCTTTTATTGTATTGTTATAATCTCTTGTATTGTTATAATACTTTGTTCATCATGATGTCCTTTTTACTTCTGTCTCAACAGCGTTACGGAGATCGCGTGACGTGAGGGTTCAGACTTTGTAGTGAGGCTTGTAAGTTGACGCTGAGGAGGGGGGAGGAGGTGCCTCGGCCCCCCATGTGGAGTGACGTCAGCCGCTAATTAATATTAATGGCGGGGGTGTCCATTTGGAAGACGTCACCTGGTCGTGATTATTAATGTGGGGGGCTGGTCTACGTGGAGTGACGTCACGTGCGGGACGCACAGACATTCTTGGCTCATTGTAGTCGTAAATGGTCGGCATACGAGAAATTTCAACGCAAGGGTCACCTGCTCTTTCTCCCGGCATGGCAGCTGAAACAATTGCCAAGTTTCTTAAATTCCCACCCACCTCCCCCACCACCACTGTCCAACCGGCAGTATAAATCTCTTCACCTCAGTTGGGCGATCAACCGGTCTCGTGTAGTGGTGGTGTAAAGTGTGGGTAAACCTACCTCTTCCAAGATGTAGGCCAAATGCCCTCGAAAGTGTTCTCGAGAACTCCCTCCAGTAGATCCTTTTTATCCAACAGTGGTGTGCGCAAGGAAATTGCAGGGTTGCAATTTAACCTTTTCGAGGTTGGTTGCTCTGATATAATAGAAAAAAAATCCACCATCACACACAATCCTCCTTCCTCCTCGACCTTGCATCCGCCGTCAATCGAGCCATTACATTCCATGTGGCCGCTGTCGGCCTCCCGAGCGCCAAATCGTGGCGCCGCGATGTGGCTCGTTTTGCGAGCGGCACGGCAACGCCACCGCGGGTCGCTCGTCACAATTGGAATGGGTCCGTAAAGCAGCGCCAATACATTTCGCGGCCCGCTTTGGGAATAGCCTAATGACCAGCAGATGGGCAGCCGGCCAATTAAACAGGCATCTCGAATTGATGCCCGTTCTTGCGCGAAATTTAGCCTTGGGAAAGAAGAGGGGAAAAAAAGAGTAGTGATGCGGTGCGTTTTTTAATAGTTTTGGCAAAAAAAATGATTGTTGTGGTTTTGTGGCTTGTGAGCAGAAGGAAGTTAGCGCGGTGGTTGTTGGTAAAATAAACAAGTCGTGGGCATCAATGATATCTGGCAACGCAGAATTTCCACTTGTAACAATGACATTGGAATGTTTATGTGCGTACACAACAGATGTGTGAATCTGCGTGTGAATTGTGCTGCACCGCGACATTGCGCATATACTTTTTTACATGATTGCATTACGAGCAAGACGCGCAAGATTTTAATCTGCTGGTGATATGCATGTATGTGCAACCATTGCTTTAAGGTTTGCGAGTTGTAATCCCACGTGGGTCTTAAAGTTTGTAACCCTTGCAGCCGATGACTTGACGTGCCTCTGTCAACACAGCATGCCGCGGACCTTGAGAAGAAACAGAATGAGTCTGAAAACAAGAAACTGCTTGGAACTGTAATCCAGTATGGCAACGTGGTTCAGGTCAGTGCACTGCTCACAATTTATAAGCCCCTTGCATTTGGTTAAATCCCACTGCACGGCATATTTATACACCTAGAACAAAGTAAGTCTATGTGCACGCGCGTACCTGTGTGTGTAATCGTATTATTCTTTAAGAATTTGAAACAAATCTCGAAGGAGCTTCAAAATGCTACCAAATCTCAAAGGCCCAATTGCCCCCTTTTCCTTTTTTATTAATTCCGGAGGATTATTGTTCTGTGAGTGACTTCCCATTCCTTTGGGTGCAAAACTCCAAAAGACATCTCCCCCGAGGGGTCTACTCATTAAATGGAGTACGATTTCACATCTCATGCATATGTGAGTGGGTAGAATTTTTGGAACATGACGTACAGTGGAACCACAGGGCCTTGCAGGTTCAAAACCCCCAGGCTATTAAACACTAAACCCGTGCTATTTAAGCATTATAACAATGTTGTTATATCCAATGCTATTGAACATTGTTGGAATTGTTTTTGTCTTGTTATTATTTTTGCCTTGCAAATAACAGCCAGGCCGTTTGCACACTGCGCGAGACAGATGGCCGTCATACGGGGCACTTTGCCCGTCACTGTTTGAATAAACAGCATATGGTTTACTGTGTATATTTGCATTTGACTACATTTTTTTTGTTAATTAAATCCTGTTCGAAAACCTAAAATATATATTATTTTAATGCACCAGGTAGGGTTTATAAGTGAATACATTTACAGCTGGTGACTTTGTAAAGTGGAGCTTTCTCTCCATTTTGGGAAGAAATGTTTTGCTTGGAAGATATTCCCATAAGACAAAGAAACCCACCTCATCTAAAAAGCTTTATTATTAATTGTGGTTGTAGGATAGGCTCAGCGTTACCATGTTCTTATTTTATAGGCGCACTCTTGAGTACAACCGAAAACACAGATGGTGATTTTTTTTTTATCTAAAGAGTAATCCATAGTTCGAAACGCCCTTTTGACAGCGATGCTGCATTATTTCCAATGCTTTTTTTTATCGTCTTCGGATCAGCTTTCTGTGTCCTAATAATATTTTTGAAAACTGTTCGTATATCATTTTAAAGCCTCTTGTCCATCCACTGCAGCATAAAGGCTTGTCCATGCTGTATCCATCCGTAGGGATTGTTTGAACCATACTTCATCACACTGGTCAGTGCAGAATGGCGAACACAAAGGAAGGCCTCGAACCATGGCCAGGAATTGAACTCTGTCCACTGAGTTGTTTATAGCGCCGTGTTTTAACCACACCAGCACCTTGAGAATGTCTGTGAAAAGTGCCTTTTTTATAGGTGCAAAATTATTAGACGTGTCTAAATATATGAATATTAAAATGTATAATTGAATTACAAACAGGCACATGCATGTTTTTCCATTGTTCCTGTATAATCCCTTGACATGGAACCTCTCGTTTGCATGGGTTTTCGGGGTGTCATGTGACCCACGCCTCGGTTGACTGTTATCCAACAGAATTTGTTTAAACAGACAAACTTGAGACCAGTTTTGACCTTTCTGGGTTGCCTAATATAACGACGAAAAGAGCATCAATACAAAGAGCACTCTATTGTACACTATGTGCAGCTCGATAGTGGATTCGAGTTTTAGTCAAATTGCAGATTTTCAGTCTGTATTTTTGTCTGTCTGGCTGAAAGGGGGCAATCGATTTTGCCACAGTGACAAATGCATGGCATGTTTACCAAAAGTCCCGATAAGTTTAATTTTCACAAAGCGTAAACTTTACTGGTTTTAATTAAGGGAGAAAAAATAAATCGTTTTAATAAAAAAAAAACTAAATTCTTAATTGGAGGAGAAAGTGGTGATGTTGTGATGATAATACTTATGTAGATGCGAATGTCTTGGCTGGGATGGATAGGGTGACCAAAAAGTGGACACTTGCAAATTTCAACATTCGATTTCTCCCCAATCCTAATTAGTAATGTAACGATTCACCCCACCCTACACCCTCCTCTTGACGTTAAATAAATGATCATGATTTGTTAGATTCAGTTCACACGAGCTTTTCATTTCCATTTTTGTACTATTTTGTTAACAGTATCATTTACATTCACTGTAATTTGCATACATTGCAAATTTTTGCACTCGCGATTCTGCGCGTGTATGGTACGATGCTATTTTTAGTCGCCAAGTCGATGAATTATTTAATCTGCTGTTATTCCTAATGGCAAATTACAAAAATATACCACGGTTACTATTCATGCATCTAAACGTTCACAATCTTGCACGTTTCATGTATTGCACGCCGAAAAGAGCACTGCAACTCTGTCACCCCAGCTGCTCATACTTTGGGTTGTTGACAGGTTCCCAGAAGCCATGCAGGAGGGCATGTGGCACAGTGTGGCGCCAGGGGTCCTAGAAGTGCAGTCGTGTCACTATGGTTCTTTGCAGCGAGTAAAATGTCCTAGCGAACCGGGCGACCTCTTGATCGCACTTCCAGCATGCTTACCGTTGCACCTCCACACACTCTGCTTAACGAGCGTTTCCCCTGCGTGTCTACGCCGTTCGCTTTCCGCAGCTGCTGCACATGAAGAGCAACAAGTACATGACGGTGAACAAGCGACTGCCCGCGCTGCTGGAGAAGAATGCGATGCGCGTGGTGCTGAACGGCTCGGGCAACGAGGGATCATGGTTCTACGTGCAGCCCTTCTACAAGCTCCGTTCCATGGGCGACAGCGTGAGTCCCGTCGTGCGCGCGCTCCCTGTAATCCCGAGGAGGCGTTGTCATTCATTTGTACCGTGTCAATCGTACTGACGGTCGGCGTCGTTGACGACCGTTTTGTGGGCACAGGCCCGCGCGTGCGGTTTGATTGACGCTGGAGCAGAAGAGCGAGGTGTACCTCTGCACCTCGCCGCAGATGCCATTGCGTGTTTTTGGTCAGCATTTGTGTGTGTGTGTGTGTGAACTTCCTTAGCACCATACATAGCCAACCGCGTTTAATCGGAGGTGCGGATGTGTACCAAATAAATGTCCATTGCATAAGTCAAATAACAAAATTGGCGTATTTGTGAGAGCGAGAATTTCTGTGAAAAAAAGTGAATTTACTCTTAACTGAGATAAGGCCATCAACTCTACCTGAGAAACATGGCTTAATGTCAAGTGGCTGAGACACGGATTGGAACCCAGAATATCAGTGGTGCTGGCTCTGCTCGGACTTGAGCCACCCAGCCACCTGTGTCTGTGTGCATATGCAAATGTGAAAAAAATTCACCCTTTTGCCTTCCAAATGTATCTTTTGAAATGCAAATTATTATCTTAATTTGTATTCGCATTTCTTACCAGGTTGTGGTTGGAGACAAGGTGGTTCTGAACCCTGTGAATGCTGGGCAGCCGCTGCATGCCAGCAATTATGAACTGGTAGATAATCCAGGCTGCAAGGAGGTAAGGCTCTTCACACCTCAACGAAAATAAAGGCAACGTGTCTGTTATTTCCCCCTTCCCCCCCCCCACACTTGCGATCAGCATGGTTGGCTACGCATGATGCGAAATAAATTCTCTACATACGTACATACAAACGGCTTCCTCCACTGCACCTGCTGTCCATGCTTTCGGCCACCTACATCTACCGCCCATGCAAGATGCACAGCGAACGTGGATGCATGCGTCATGATGTCCCCATCTCGAGAGATTATCCACGTCAAACATGAAAATAATAATTTAAAAAAAATGTTCGCCGCTCAATGTTTACCTATCCAATTACTTTAAAGTAACCGTCTCGTGCGTAGGCATGTAAGTAGCTCGGTAACTATTTGCCCCCTTTGAGATTTTTCAAGAATTCTTAAGAATCGGTACTGCCATTTGATGGAAATATTTTCTTTCTAATGTAATGGCTACAATGTTGATCAACTTTTCATGTATATGGTGCTTTTAAATGCGTTGCCAATTCTAAGGCACTTGCAGCACATCTGCTCTCAAACATTATTTTGGGTTGGCTCGCCACTAACGACTATGTAGGTATGTTGAATTTCTTTCGCACCGTACGTAGCCAACTGTTTAATCCGAGGTGCAGGGAATGAACCAAATTCAACCCAAAAGCAGTTCTAAGGAAATTAGTTTTTAATCGATGATTTAAAAGTGCATAGCTCCTGTAGCTTCCTAATATGGGAAAGAAGAGCGTTCCAGATGGCTGCAAAAGCGCGTGATGCAGTGGGGACCATCTTTATTCGATGGTTAGCCCAAAGCTGCAGCTGCTGCTGCTGCTGTGAGGATGACCGGAGTTCGCGCGATGGTTTATGCGCCTTCACGAGATTAGCAAGCCATTGTGATTCATTTGTGGCAAGCACGTTGTGTGTTTAACGAGTGCGACCTTATAATGCATGCCTTCAACAACCTGAAGCCAATGCAGACGAGTGGCCAAACGCCCATGTTACCCGCTTGCCGTGCTCCGTTTCAGTGTTAAGTTGCGACCGATGTTAAACTTGGCCTGTAGTTGAACTTCATGTTGCAGGTTCTCATAGCGAAGTGCATAAACCATTGCCCAAATTTTTCTACCACCCCCGCCCCCTGCCAACCTTGCATAATGGTTTTGATTAACTATTCATACATCTCTGTGCATGAAAGTCTGTTGACTTGTGGCTGTTTTCCAAGGGAATATTAATCTTTTACAAATGTCATCATAAATATATTGAAGGTGTTTTTTTTCACCATTGCCATGACGTTGACTCTCTCCTGGCACTGTTGGGGGTCTGTGGTGTAGCTGACGTGCAAGACGTTTCTTTTTTTAATAGACTCTCTTCAAGTTTTGCTTGTCAAACCAGATTATCTGCCTTCTCAAAATTCACTCCCAAGCCATGACAAGCCATTTCATCACGGCTACATCTGAAATATAAATACTTCAGTACTTGCATTAGTATTTCAATGATGAAAAGTTTGTGTCAGAATGTTAATGAAGTGCATTGTTTATTAATTTTCTGGAGTGTGAAATTGTGATTTTGGCCTAGTAGCCCAAATCATTGTGTGAAATGTCATTCTTTCAAACCCATCCTTGATCTAGCTAATGCGTAGCAGTTAACGATCTCACGATCGTGTAGTCTCGCCGAGTGTCGGGACTCTACTTCAAGAGGTCCTGCATTTGGAGGCCTAGCATTTATTTTCTGAGCGTGTTGGCATCATGTGGGAGGAAGCCAGGGTGTCTGGCGAAAACCAACGTCGCATACAAGAATAACACTCAAAGCCCTGCTGCATGGGTGTTTGCTGTTGTGCTGCATAGCTCTCCAAGCTTCAAGGTTGTTTTCTGCGCCACTTTCCAACGTTTAGCTCCACATACCAGAAGCTTCCGGAGTTCCGTATGTATGTTTTGTTGAACTTCTTTCGCGCTGTACGTAGCCAACCGTGCTCATCTGAGGTGCGGGGGAAGGACAACAAACCAAACGCACAAAGCGGTTCTAAAGAAATGAGTTTTTTTAAATCGAGATTTAAAAGTGCGCAGGAGAGGCACGCCGGACATTTTGCCAAACAACACGCGGTACGACCCGGAAACACCATCTGAGAAGATACTCAAAGCTCCTCTCGCATGCGTTTCGTTTTTCTGCCATCTCCTGGCCACCAAATGCAGCCTCGGCCTTACAACGCTCGGTCTCTCTCCCATCCAAGTACTCTTCAGACTCAACCCCATGTTTGGCTTCCAAGTTCTGAGTTTCCACATGTTTGAGATCTTTTGGATCGCAAGCCTTCATGGACTGAGGAATTGTTTCGCATGACTTAGAAACAGATGCTTGTAAAATGACCAGCATTTTTTGGTAGCATGCTTAAATTGTAGCGTTTGTTAAGACGCACTGCCGACGCACTCGAAGAACAAAGGAAAAACGGAGGTTGTTTCTGATGCCTGGTCTCTGCATCAATGGCACTAGTTTTCCATGCTCGACCAGAATGCATCCAGAATCCGACTCTCTATACTGTGAGATTAATCCGATGTGCTACAAAGCTCTTTTCACAGATGTCCAGAAGGAGCGATTTAAAACCGTTACAACAAACAATACGAAAACACGATAGAGTGCAAAGTATAGAAAATCACTTAAACATAAATAAAACTCAACTCTTTTTATTTTACCAGGTAAAGGCCAGTGAGCTGTTGGCTTCTTTTTCAGAAGCGACCTGGCCAGAAATGATCGCTCAACGAAGTGGTGGCAGTGAAATTTACAGCAGCCAAATCCTCTAAACACACGATCCTAAATGTGGAGGGATAAACCGGAGGACCGGGAGGGGAAACAAATTCTCACGTGACCATGGGAAGAACATGCAAACGCAAACTCCAAACCATGGGAGTAGTGGTGTAGCTCTTGAGTTGAGCTATCATCTGTGACCAGATCGCTTCTGAAAATAATTTAATACCTCCGTGGGCTTTGCCTGTCTGGATGGATGGTTTAGTTTAATTTGTGTGTTTTTGGCCGATTTGCTATCCTTGTACTTTGCACGACTATCGTGTTTTTGTACTGTTTGTTGTAACGT
>CM025655.2:7557355-7571031 GCA_014621495.2 Entosphenus tridentatus
CCAAGAAGATGAAGTGTTCTATTATCTGAATTTATGTGCGTACGCGTGTCCACGCTGCCCATCCAGTTCATCCTGAACGTGCGTCTCGACTATCGGATCTCGTGTCTCCTCTCCATCTTCAAGCAAGAGTTCGACGAGAGCAGCACGAGAGTGAGCACTGACGGTGGCCAAAGAGCCCCTGCTGCACGTAAGTCAACGCGCCCCCAGATCTGTCCCCCGCCCACCCCCCCCCCCCCCGATGGGAATCTCATCACGACGCCTCCATTAATACCAGAAAGCAATGGATGCAGCTCTGAAAGAATAAATAAATGGCATAATTAATATTCTTAGGTTTTTTTCGGTAAAGTCGCGTATCACCTACGTGACTTTACCGAAAAAACCTAAGAATATGAATCCTTGCAGTCACGAAAGCTTCAAATCTGGCATAATTAATCCTTGAGTTTATGAACAGAGGGGTGGAGGGAGGCGGCTGTCTTCCATGTGAAGCCACGTGTTTTATTTTATGAGACTACTCGGGGTCATCCTACAAATGCAATGCATCTCACAACACCAGAACAAAAGGGGAATTTGAGATAATCACTCTTATGCAGTGATTTGATAACCAAAAACGTTATATAAACAATACAATCTAAAACGGTGGTTTCGAGGCTGTGGGAAGTGGTCTACAGAACTGGCACAGATACTGTGATTCCACGGAACATAATATTTTTTCCGAGATGGTGACTTTCCATAAATGTTGTGGGTGTTGGCTGTGGCCTATAGGTCCAGAAAGGTGTTGGGAACCATTGGTATATACAAAACAAATTAGAGGGTTACATTTTAAAACTAAGCTTTGCTTGATTGTACTTTTGTATGTCTGCTTCATTGGAGTTAATTTCACACGTGGTCTGAAAATATACATCTTTAATTTTGGTATTGAAATTGGTGATTCCCAGGTGAAATGGTCCATGACTTTGGTGCCAATTTAAGGCACGGTTGCTTGATGATTGATCCAATTCACAGCGAGATGTGCTGTCGAGCAAAGGCTTAACGACGCATCAAGTCGTAAATTTTTATTGATATATGCACCGAAGTGTGCACATTTTTTTGTGCAAATGTTGTTTGCAATGTGTTAATCTCACAACTCCATTCACTATTCTTGGTTCTTTCGGTAAAGTCACGTAGAAGGGAAATAATACAAATATCAAACAATAAAAATTATCATGACGTTTTGACTGCAACACAAGCAATCATAATCAGGTGTGAAATCCACAACAAGAACATTTGAAAAAAGTGGCGGTTTTTCGTGGTGCTGACGTTAGGAAAAACCGCCACTTTTATCAAATTTTCTTGCTGTGGATTTCACACCTGATGATTGCTCGTGTGGCAGTCGAAACGTCGTGAGAATTTTTACTGTTTTATATTTATATGATTTTATTATTTCCCTTCTACGTGACTTGACCGAAAGAACCAAGAAGATGAATCCCTGCAGTCACGAAAGTTTTAAATCAAAACTCCATTCACGATTTGCCACTGTATTAACCAGTGTCAAATATTAGCATTTGTAATTGCTTAATGCCAGGTGGGGTCGGCTAATGGTTAAACCTCTACTACTAATGCAGCCAAAACGTCATCAAGCTATGATTCGTGAATTAGCTGTTTGGTTTGGCCATGTAATGTTCTCGTCACATTTGTGTTGTAAAACCCGTCTCCACCTGACACGGCCAAGCAAATGAAACTACCACGTGTACGAGCGTTTTTTACGTGCAAATTATTGTCTCAGCTGACCTGCAAGTTGGAGAACTCTTAACAACCAGGTTTTAGCAATTTAATTTGGACATTTCGATTGAAACCGCACCAAGCATCTGTCTTTAATTGTTTTGCAGCTTATCGATGGGCTGAAGTGCTAATAATTGGCACGTTAAATTGTAAAGCTAGTGTAGGAATGCAATTGTTTTAAAAGAATCTTTCTAAAAAAAATGTAATTAGGTGAATAGCTTCTACAACAAGTGTTCTTAATTAAACATTTCAGAAGTAAATTTTCTTTTACGTTCCTAGAAGCACAAAGGGATTTTTACGTGGGATGTAAAATATGGGAATACATTAAATCAACAATTACCAGCTGCTGCTGCTCAAGTGTTTACATTATTTTCTCTCTGGGTAGTAACTTTCATGCTTGAGAGACATGTTGATGATTATTGTTGATTTTTAAATGCAATTTCCCCCCCCCTCCACAGCTGTTTTGGATTTCGAAAGCATCAGTGACCAAGCGGAAGCCATGTTTAATGGGGTGTAAGTATACTCGAGTTCCTGCTCCTTCAGCAAATGAGCGCATCGGTGTAAATCGGTGGTGGGTAACCCTGCGCCCCTTTGGAGCCCCTCGTTGTGGCCTGGTCTAGGTGTGTCTATGGGTGAAGCCTGCTATCCTGACGAGTGCACAAGCATGATGCCAAGCTTGCGGCCCACTCAGCTGAAGGGGAGGGCAACACGTGTGGCCCACAAGCTAGTTGAGGTTACCCGTCACATTTGAAAAGGCCCAAGACCATTTTACACGAGTGGTGCACTTAACGAAAATAAGAGATAGTTTAATGGAGGGGTTAATGCTATGGCATAAAGGTTGGTTCTGTGATCTCTTTCCTGTGAACGAAGATTGCAGAACTACTTCCAAGATTCTTCTGACCTTTTCAGCCATACACATGGTGTGGGGGGGGTGGGACGAATTTTATTAGATTTTTGTACATAGCTGTTTGTGATGCGGCAAAGACCAGTGCCCTTGACACACGTGAGAAGCCGGTTAAAATCACAAGCAGCTGAATACTGGATTCAAACTCTGCATCGGTGGTACCGAGCTACCTCCACGTAGAGATTCTATCACATTTATCCAACAATTATCTGCAATTGTAAATGCACGTGTGTGGTTCGTGTTGTCACCTCGGTGGTGTCGTGGGGGTTGGCAGGGAGGAGAACGCGGCTCTGGACCTGGACGAGGAGGGTGGCCGCATGTTCCTGCGGGTGCTGCTGCACCTCACACTACACAACTACCCCCCCCTCGTCTCGGGGGCCCTTCACCTCCTCTTCAAGCACTTCAGCCAGCGGCAGGAGGTGCTGCAGGCCTTCAAGCAGGTGATTTTCCCTCCCTCCCCACCCCCCCCCCAAACCACCCACCTGCTTCAGATTGAATGAAGCCCTTGTAATGTTTGGACACTAAGGGTTGCACAGGAAGAAATAAAAACTTCCTGTAATGCACCTTTATTTTTCCAGAAGAGGCTCAAACCAAGACGGAGCATTGTACATTAAATGTGCTGGTCACATGACATGCGTGCAAGGCACAGCGCCCATCATGCCCTACGTGACATTCATGCACGGCATAATGGGAGTTGTGCCTTCCTGCTGTTTGTGAGCGCACCTTTTGTGTGGCTCTATAGGAAAATGTTTTGGGGAATGGGATTGAATCGTGCCGAAAGATTTTAATTTTTTTTTAATATATTTTTTTTTTTTTTTATTTTTTTTACCAAGGCGTGTTGGATTTGAATTTGTATCGTCCCTCTCTCGCTCTCTTTTCTCGTGCTTGGGCAGGTCCAACTGCTGGTAACGAGCCAGGACGTGGAGAACTACAAGCAGATCAAGACCGACCTGGACCAGCTGCGCCTTCTGGTGGAGAAGTCTGAGTTGTGGGTCCACAAGGGGCGGCAGGAGGAGGAGGAGGGCGGCGGGGGTGGCGCGGACCTGGGGGGCCCGTCTGGACTGGGCACCGATGGGGACACCTCGCAGGTGAGTGAGTGCAGAGTTGGCAATCTGATTTCAGAATCCTCCAACCCAGAACCGGCTAAAATGAGTATTTGTGGAGGGCTAACTCTCCAGCCCACGTAACATCAATGGACCCTGCTTGGGACGTGGAACTTCAAATATTTGAGGAAGTCGATGACCTTCCGTAAGTGTCCGGCTGACCTCCATTGACCTTGGTAATTGAACAATGGACATGGTCAGCGGGCAATTATAAAGACTCGTGACTTCATGCATTCGCTTTCACAAATATGTAGTGGGAAGCTATTTTTTTTAAGCTATTTATGTGATGTGCTCCATGATGTGCCTGTAACATCTGGCAACCCAACAGTAATTGTTAAATGCATAATTGCATGCTGCTAATTTAACGTGCTTGAATCTGTTTTTTTGAATGCCTTGAGTATTGTAAGAGTAATTGTATTCTGTTCAATAACATATTGCCATTAAATCAAACATAATTAAGCGATGATGAAGTGAATTTCTTAAGCTCTGATGCAATTGAAGACTCGCTGAAATGCTTAACAAATGCGATCCAAATAAAAAATGTCTCTTTATATTTTGTAGGCTGCAGACAAATCTTCACATACGAAGTCGGCTAACATCAAAAACTACACCACGATCCAAGAGGTAAGACTTTGTCATTGAAAGTTCACCGGAATATTTAATGTTTCTGCTCCCTGCCCCATGAGCGTTGTGCTTGGGGGGGGGGGCTCGTCTCGCAGTAGATTCACAAAAGGGTTGTTTATGTGAATCGCGTCTTGCGGTGGCACAGCAGATCTTGGCACTGTGGAAAGGTTTTGCCATAGAAGCCCCACGCTTGGGCAAGTGGAAAAAAATCCAATAGGACACCTAAGAATGGACAACATAGAGCGTAACTTAAACTTGGAAACCAATATTATCCAAAATAACGTTTTTTTTACTTGTTACATCTAACACCGAAAAAAACTCTATACTAAATGTAGCCGAAGAGAAATGTTGACGCTGCGTCGGCACAGACAACTCCACACGTGCGTCAATAACCCTACCTGTTAAAAAAAAAATCTGTAGCGGGCAATGAGGGGCCCCCCCACCCCCCTTTCATAGCAGAGAGACGAACCGAAGACGAACGTCGCTCGACCCCAGCGGTGTGCGTGTACACGAGTCTTGCGCGCGCCCTTGCCGCCCGCCCTTACCCGCCCGCACGCCCCGCAGGTGCTGCAGCGGCTGAGCAAGCTGTGCGTGCAAGACGGCTCGAGTGGGCGGCGCAACCGCAAGCAGCAGCAGCGGCTCCTCCGCAACATGGGGGCGCACAGTGTCGTGCTGGAGCTGCTGGAGATCCCCTACTCCAAGGTTGGCGATGCCCTCCATTTGCGTTTGTCGTCTGTCGGCTACATACTATTAACATTCCTTCCCTTTGTTAATGCTACCCCCATCCCCTCCCTTTGATGCTGCTAATCCTGCATAATGCACGGGCATAATATGACTTTGAAACCCCCCGCCCACCTCCTACGCATTTCCCATAAATATGCTAAATTCCTCTTGATATGCAAATTATTTTGTCAAGGCCCTCTTCTCCCCCCCCTCCAACCCAGCTTAAATATACGCTGCACGCTTGGTGGTGTTTCATTCTTCACCTGAGGACGGCTGCTTGCGTTGTGGCCGAAACGTCGTGAGAATTATTTTATTATGTTTTATTTTTATTATTTTATTACTTCCCTTCTACGTGACTTTACCGAAAGAACCAAGAAGATGAGTTGTTGTCCGTCGTCGGGTTGCTTATCTTGCAAGGCCTCTTGACGATCGGGCCGGCCCTTCATGTCCATCGTGCAATTCGATCAATTGTCGATTTGGGGTGGGGGCGGGGGGGGTGCAGTCGGAGGGGGGTGATGATTTTATTTGTGACTTAACATTGTGGTCTCCAGTGGCTGGAGGTTGTTCATGCGAACCCATTCACATGTAACGCGAGAATTGAAAATATTTGGTTTCTTCACTCAAAATTCGACTATTGCTTCTTGAGCTTATGAATCCGTTTAATTTTAATTAATTGATTTTGTTAAAAGCCAGACGAGGTTACTTCATCACAGCTTCCTCTGCCTGATGGGTCTTGCGCAGAGAATGTATCTGGCAACAGACAATCCACATACATGGTGGGGCCTGACACGGAAACCTCCAGTCAGAGTTACTGCTTTTCTATTGAAAGAAACCGTTGAAGTAGTCGTGTAAGGTGTTGGGTTAAGAACTACTCCCACGTCTTCCAAGACATCTGGTCAGTGTGGAGGAAGAGGCCCAGAATAGCCTCGATGGGGGGAGGTGGTGGGTTTCAGAACCCTCCCAAGAACAGAGGGCCCTCATGCCAGCAGTGGAGTGAGCTCGTGATGTCAGGGCAGTACCATTTCCCACCTTTTAACCACAACAAAGTAAACTTGTATTTTTATTCCCTACCATCTCTACATACACGCGCAAAAAAAAACAGGCAGAAGACTTCCGAATGAATGACATCATGAGGCTGGCCCACGAGTTCCTGCAAAACTTCTGCAGTGGAAACCAACAGAACCAGGCACTGCTCTACAAACACCTGCATCTCTTCCTGAGCCCCGGGGTGAGTTTGGCGCAGTGCGTCCAAGTTTACTTCGTTTTATTTTAAACCAGGTAAGACCTCAAGAGACCAGGTTTATCTCGTTGGCAAAATGTCACCTCCTTGGGCATTCGTCTGCCAGTAAGGGGGTGGGGAGGCGATATTTGCCAATTGTAAAATCCCAATCGAGTGATTTGTGAGTTATTTTCGAATTCGACAATAGTGGATCGTGATGCCGGCACACACAAGAGCCTGCTCTTGTGAATGATGTCAAGGGGATATTTTTAATTTCCACTGAAGCAGATGGCGAGTAGTAGCACCATTATCGTTTTGTTGTCTTTCCCCTACACCTCCGATTAGCATGGTTGGCTATGTACAGTGCGAAAAGAAGTTCTACATACATCCATTAAACCTGCAGTAGTAACCAGGGCGGCCACTGGATTCGAACCACGAACCTAGCAAACGTGCTGCAGCTGGGCCGTGTCATAGGCCAGTTGGGAACTTCCAGCCAGGTGGGGGGGTGGGTGGGGGGGAGGAATGGAGGGGGACGACGACATCATGAACATTTACAGATTGTTCACGTCATGGCTCAAGTTTTCTACTGCATGCACTTCGGAAGTACGTTTTGGCCAGTCAAGCGGTGTGGCAATAACAATTAATGTCACCAAGAAATTAATGACAATTAATACTAAAAGTACCTTTCAGACGCTGTGCGGAAACGACTTTCTATCGCACAATGCGGGGGAGACGGTGTCGTAGAGACGAGCCGCAATGAGCAATTACATAACTCTAAACCATAAAATGAAAAATCGGGTTCAAATTGGGTAAGTGATTGAAACCAGAATGTCCCATCCAGCCGGACTGTTCTTTCAGCTCATCATTGTCTAATTAATCATCTCCTCCACGTTTAAGACCATAATTAATGTTCGCCCAAAAATAATTCAAAACCCAAGACCTCCCTTGTAATCAAGTGCTAAGCAGGTTAATGGGACGGGGGACTCCCTTGGGTAAGCGTCGCCCAGGCTTCCCCTCGTCCACACCGGAACGCAAATGTGCCACGGCATTCCCCGTGGTTTGTAAATGACTGCCCCTCCCTCCCCACACCCTGTGTGAGTCTAACTCCAAACTGGGTTGTTGATTAAATTGGCCTCATCCCCGCTGTTACATCCAGCAATGCAGACCTGACATGTCGTAAATGTATAAATAATCACGGTTCTCTTTTTTACTAACGGTCGTAACCAATTGCACTTCAAATGTATACCGAATAGCATACGTTCTTTGTGGTTAAAGAAAGACTAGGAATTGGGGTGAAAGTTCAGATGTTGGTGAAATGTAAGACTATTTATTTTTTTCCACACTTGTGGTGATCATGGGAACGGTCTGGACCACTTTTGGCAAACTGGTTTCCGTTTGGAATATTTGGTCCAGGCCAAATCCACATGACCAGAATTATCATACTATTCAAGCAGTTGTGAAGATAATAGTTTTTTTTTATGCAGTGGTTGTCATTAGTATGCTATCAACCTGGGTGACCTGAGTTCAATTCCATGCCATGGATAACAGCAATGGTGACTGATTATCTGAACCAGTCCTGGACCCCTCACACTCCACTGTAACCATCAAGCACAGGCCAGCCTGGTCAAACAATTCCCGTGACTTCATTCAGGATTGACAAAGGGGACCCTTTAAAAATGTATCCTAGAAACTTTTACTCCGTTTTTAAGGCACTCCTCCAGGAGGTTACTGAATTTGAATAATTACTTAAAAAGAGATTCGGCCAAACAATTCATTTACATTTTAAACACTTGCACACACGCTCTGTATTCACAAAATGAAGCATCCATTCAGGACCCTTTGGCGACCACCTTTGTCACCATTATCATCCTCTAGATTGAAAACGAATTTGTCAGAAGTTATTTTTGTATTTTGTTTTGTCCTTCCCCCACACCTCCCTGATTTTATCACGGCCGACTACGTACGATGCAAGACCACTCTCCCCCCCTTCCCGCTTTAAACCCAACTGCAGAGTGTTCAGGAATGAGATCCATAGAGTTTCTGTACCTCCCTCCCCACGCATCTTGATTTGTGCTCTGTACCGGGCTCATTTTTTGTAAAAAAAAAAAAACATCGTTCCTCTTCCCTTTTGCCTCTGGCCCTCACTGCAGCTTTTGGAGGCGTGCACGATGCAGGCCATCTTCCTGAACAACACGCAGCTGTGCGGCGAGGTGACGGACCGCGTGGTGCAGCACTTTGTGCGCAGCATCGAGACGCACGGCCGCCACGTGCAGTACCTGCGCTTCCTGCAAACCGTTGTGCGCTCCGAGGGCAAGTTCAACAAGAAGTGCCAAGACCTGGTGATGGCTGAGGTGAGGGGAGTGGGGGGCGGGGTTGGGTGGGTGGGTGGGTGCCCCCAGCCCATCTCTCCTAGCCCTCCCGTGCCCTGCATCTCGGTGTGTTTTGGGAATTTCAGAAATTTACGTGATTTCAAAAGTGCTTGGTCAAGGGCGAGCGCCACTCCCGCCGCCTGGCTCTGTCCCAAATCGCGTTTCGGTGTCGTCGTAATCTGCAGCATTGTCAGCGCGATGTTAAAGGGAGTGGCACATCCCTGCAATTGCTTGCTCACGTCGCTGCTGGTGGAAGCTCCTCCACCTGCTAGAGGGAGCTCGAGAGAGACCTTGGTCTGCTCTTCCATGCTGTATGTACGCTGAACTTTTTCGCAACTTGCTAATCGGAGGTACGGGGTGGGGGGTGGAAGGACAACAAACTAAACGCAAAAAGCCGTTCTAAAGAAATCGTTTTTTCAACCTCTAAAACGCCGCTTGTTGTGTCGCGTGCTGGAACCCCCCGCAGTTGGCGAGCGCCGGCGAGGAGGTGCTCGTCTTCTACAACGACCGCACGTCCTTCCAGACGCTGCTGGGGCTCATGTGCTCGGAGCGCGAGCGCGAGGACCGCGCCGGCGCGCTGGCGTACCACATCACGCTCGTCGAGCTGCTCGCCTCCTGCACCGAGGGCAAGAACGTCTACACGGAGATCAAGTGCAACTCTCTGCTCCCGCTGGAGGACGTCGTCCGTGTGGTCGTGCACGAGGACTGCATCCCTGAGGTGCGGCAGGGTTTTTGGTGGTACATGTTTGTTTGTGTCGTTTATTGTGAAGATTCCGTCACGGTTCCTATGATCACTGTTTGATTGCTTTCATGGCTTTATTTTGGTGGTTTCGATAAGTTTATTGGTTTAGCCATGTTTGTTTGTTGTATGGAGTAAGACTGATGGTCTTAATCTAAGTTGTCTTGTGGTTGTTGTTGTTTGACTTGCATCCCACTGGGATTTTTGCACACAGCGTTGGTGTACGGTGTTTTTTCTGCAATATTTTGCTGTCTTTTCTTGGATTTTCTGTTTGCACTTAGTCACATATTCACTTTAAGATGTTTTTTGTTCATGTTTTTGGTTTTTGTTGCGGTTGCACCCGATTTCAAGAGCCGAATGGCTCACAGGGCTATACCTAATAAATGAACTTGAACTTGATCTCCCCTGCCCTGCCCACCTCCCCACCCCCTGGCCATCCTGCCGCAGTTTCAAGTGCACGTAGCCTGGCACAAGCGCCGTGGTGACGCCCACCGCCACTTGGTGGCGAGCGGCGGCTGTTGTTGTTGTAAATTACAAAATAATGCGCGGCGGTGTGCGTGGCAGATCAAAATCGCGTACGTCAACTTCTTAAACCACTGCTACGTGGACACGGAGGTGGAGATGAAGGAGATCTACAACAGCAACCACATGTGGAACCTCTTTGAAAGCTTCCTCGCCGACATCGCCACGGTAAGAACGTCGCGGTGATGCGTGCCAGGGGGTGGGAACGCTCCGTCGGCTCGGCGTTCGTGAGAATCGGAATATTTATTCTTACTGGAGAAATCCAATGTTAGCTAATGAAAGCTATTTTTTTCTTCACAGTTTCTGATGGGGGGTGGGGAGGGTGGTTTGAATGTAGTGCCGGAATATTTATATGGCTAATTTCAGAATTACTTCATAACCCATTCGTTGCGAATGGTTGTCACGTAATTCGGAGTTATTGGCCACCTAAAGGAACTGCTAAAGTTAGGCCTACTGACAGGTGACATATCTGATCCGAGCCCGTGGACTACAACCAACAACATTAGCATGCAAGCTGGCAGACCAATGCATTAAGGGTGCATCTATTTTGGATAGTAGATTCGAGCGCACGAAGAAAATGTTCCGCAGAAAACAAATTGAAACTCGCTGACGGACCCGCATTGTAGCCACTCAGCGCGGGGACCCGCAGACTCGTGTAGAGATCCATTCCAGGCTTTGTAGTTACTCTCTTAACAGCAAATTCCCCCTCCAAGCAGTCTGGCATGACTGGAGGGCATCTTCATCTTTCGCTTTTGAATGTCCGTCATAGGTGTGCAGCCCCAAGAAGCAGCGGACGCATGGCGACATTGCCCTGGAGACGTACGTCTCGGAGACGGTGATGAGCATCGTCTCCTCGTTCTTCAGCTCCCCCTTCTCCGACCAGAGCACAAGTCTGCAGGTCTGACGGCTCGCCACGCTATCGCACCGCAGCGGGTTGGCATGGGCTCTGGTACAATGGGCTCAGGTTTCCCCCCCCGTGCACTGTCGCCGTCGGCTCTCGCCTCGCAATTTCCATGTGTCGATGGCTTTGAATTTTGAATTCGCACTTCTGGTACAATGCAGGTCCGGGTGGGGAGGGGGCAGGGCACGCGCGCGCGCACACCCGCCAATCGCAGCCACCTGACTACGGAACTTTTCTTTTGACTGCGACTCAATACGAGCCCAGTACAAAGCACCGGTCACAGTACGAGGGAGGAACAGAAACTTCGTGAGTGAAAAACACGAGATCGGTGTGCCAGCGCTTAACGAGGGGGAACATTTCAGGTTCTCTGCCCTGCCCAAATGGGGACATGAAAGCTTGTATGGGGGGGGGGGAAGGATGACTAACATAATGGGGGTGTAGAGAGGGGACCTGACTTTGCCACCCCTCCAGAGTCCCCAACAGTCGCCGCCCTGGGCAAATTGCTCCGGTGCCCATGCCTCAAAGCTGGCAGTGCCAGGGGCCCCCCCCCAGCCCAACCACCAGTCTGTAGCTGGTGGTTGGGCTGCCTGTCTGTGGCTTGCCACCTTGGCCTTAGTGCAGTTTCACCGCCTGGACATGCAATAGCTATGCCACTGCTTGCACAGTGGGACGTGTGTGACTACCTTACAAAAGATGGCCTAGTGGCTCTGGGGTAGGACCCTGAACCAGTGCCACTGAGATCTTGAGTCTAAATATGTGATTCATCGATCTGAGATTAAACGGTTTTCTAGTGTCCTTGGGTTGATGTTCTCAGCCCAGTTGCAAATTATTGCACGCAAAAAGTCAAAGTAATCTTTCCACTTAATTTGGAAAATTTCTAGCTGTGAGAATGTAAATGTTGCTTTTGCTACGTGACGAACGTTCCTCTTGCTCCACGTCTCATGAGGTGTGCACGCACGGGGGGTGAGAGCCGTCGGTTTTAGCTCGTGTCGTTAATCCGCATTCGCTTGCATCTCTTAGCCCAGCACGCGCTCCACAGCCAAACGGGGGGGGGTTGGAGTCGTAATGCTCTCTTTGTCTTCGTTGCGCGTCCCGCAGGCGCGACAGCCGGTGTTTGTGCAGCTCCTGCAGGGCGCGTTCCGCGTCTACCACAGCCAGTGGCCGACTCTGATGCAGAAGGCCAGCGTGGAGGGCTGCATACGCTGCTTGGCAGAAGTCGGTCGGTACTCCGCTGAGACCACAATTCATTTCTCGGCTTAATTCGGACGTGACTGCGTGTGTCACGGTTTCCTGCATCCGTCACACCCTGTTTGATTTGAAAACAACTAATTTTCTATGTTGACTATTTTTTTAGAACCACTTTTTGTGTTTAGTTTGTAGTTCCTCCCGCACCCCCGATTTGTAGCATGGTTGGCTACGTACGGTGCTTAATAATAAGTTCTACATACAATATTCTTCTTGTCTTGCCATGAAGGTTTCTCCGCTCTTCTCGGCCTCTCTTGCCACAACTTCCCTCCATCTCACCCGTGGCTGTGCTCTTTATCTCTTGTCGTCTGTCATTTAAGCCGGCCGATCAATTTTTCCCCTCTCCATCTGTCTCGTGCGATCAAACCGTCGCAATGTCGTTTGGATTTCTGCACTCCCGTGGTTGGTAAAATTAGGGGGAGGGGGGGAATGTACAAAATGTCAGCATTCTCATCATCCGTAATCAATGCGTGGTTTGAATTGTGACGATCCACTCTGCCTCCAGACGAGCCAATCTCCATTGCGCCATGTCTGGCATGGATGTCTTATCTTCGCAGATTTACTCTTCTTTGCTATCATCTCTTCTCGCAACATCCCCTGCCTAAGCTTGCTCACTTTTTTTTGACCAATGAAAATTATGTATTTTTTTACATCATGTCTTCCCCCAATCCAAAACTTAAATTTTTGCTAATTATAGTAATAAAATTGTATTTTCGCACAGCGAAAAGCCGCACCATAGCGATCCCCGTGGACTTGGACAGCCAGGTGAACTCGCTGTTCCTCAAGCCGACGCACCTGGTGCAGAAGACGGCGTTGAACTGGAAGATCAACGCACGGGCGTGCGCAAGGGGGGCACGGGAATCCATCAGCTCTGCCTCTTGGGACTACCGCAACATCATCGAGCGCCTGCAGGTGTGAGGGCTGCCGTGTTGCCGGTGGGAGAGGGGGGAGGGACAAAACAACCTTGTTAAAATCTTAACTGGGGGGAGGGTGGTTATTATTGTGAGGTTCGGTGCGGCTGAAGCACGCTGCTAGGAATGAGCCTTTGTTGTGTAAACTGGTTGAACTGAGAGGTTCCAAGAGTTGTTAAGGTGCGGCTGATGTTAAGGTGCGTGTAAATGGGACACAAGCTTCCTGAAGACGGAAGCTTGTGTTGCCTCCGAAACGTCGTGATTTTTATTTTATTTCTATTAATTTTTATTTTTTACCTACGTGACTTTACCGAAAAAACCTAAGAATATGAATCCTTGCAGTCACGAAAGCTTCAAATCTAGAATTGGGGGGAGGGTGGTTGAGAATGGTAGTCGAGGAAGAGGTCCTGGCTATTGGAGGAGGAGGCAGGATTTACTGCGGGGCACGGCTTGAGCCCCGCCGCGTGCATCTCTGCTCGCAGGACATCGTGTCGGGCCTGGAAGTTCAGCTGAGGCCGCTGGTGCTGGCTGAGCTCTCGGTGCTGGTGGACGTGCTGCACTTCCCCGAGCAGCTGTTCCCCGAGGGCTCGGAGGGACGTGACAAGTGCCAGAGCGGCGGCTTCATCTGCAAGTAAAGCTCCGGCCGCAACTGGCGAAC
>CM025655.2:7575997-7593266 GCA_014621495.2 Entosphenus tridentatus
TTGTATTTTATTATGTTTGGTTTTTTACCCTTGAGAGCGGTATTCTAATTCATAACTTATATAATCTACTATCCCAGCGCTGCTTTCCACTGACCTGCAGTTGTGCTGCAGCTGCAGGACAAGCGTGTGCGTGACTGCTGATGGCTCTGCACGTGATTGGCTCGGAGACTTGCAAATCTAGGACGCGCTCTGGGTGGGACCCCGTTTTTTTTGCCGGCACTGTTGCATAACCTCTCCCCTCGTGTCCCCCCCCCACACACCGAGCCAGGCACGGCCAAGCGCCGTCACACGCGGTTCGATTGTTAAAATGTAAAAGCCTGCACTTTGGCGTGACCTGCTTCAGCCAGACGGAACCGCTCTCTGAAAGGCAACTGTTTTGCCAACCTGGGATTTTGTGACCTTTATAGTTTATCCTCGGCAATTAAAATATTCTATCGCCACTGCCAGATTGTGTGCGCGTGTGGAGCGGTGTTGGGCATGCTGCACTACAAACCAAATGACAATGTTTTTTTTAAATTACCAGGCATAGATTTCACCAGGTAGGTAAGTTGTCAGAACCTGTCCTTGGCCTCGGCTAGGATGACTTGGCTTCATGAGTACCTGCTGCGGTGTGTACAAATATTAGCAATGTGGTAACGGACATCCAGGCGTGGTTACTGGTCCACACCAGCCTCGTGCGCTGTATCGACCGCCAGTGCTCGTGAACAGCACTTGCCCCCCCACCCCCCTCAACAGCCTGTTTGACTATTTGGGAATCCTTGTTTGCCTCGAAAATCGCTGATGTAATAATGGCAGGGTGATTTCCCCCCCCGTGAACTGAATGAAAATTCAGGCCCATGCTGCACGATTAAAATTCGATCATAAAACATTGCTTCTTTCGCATTTTTCCAATGGCATTACCAACCGTGCAAACGGGCAAGCTGAGCGTTGTACTAATCGCACAAACCGTTGTGTGCTGTGCCAGCCTTTGGCTAAGAGCACTTGCATCTGCAGTCTTTGCAGACCGAATTGGGAGAATCCTCGTGTCCTGAAGTAAATCATCTTGTAAATACCAACCATCCAATGTGTGCGGTTTTCATAGTGATTCACTTAAGAAGCAATGCAGTTACTCACGAGTTTACCTGGCCTCATCTCAAACAAGTTTTAAAACTGTCTATATAAGTCCCCTGACCCCCTCTTCACTGAGCATTTACGTCTTCAGAGTTCCAAACTCAACTCGGGCACGTCGGTCCAGTTAGTCAGTTTTGACAACTTTTTTTTTGTTTTGCCACCTTGAGCGGTGGCGGCGGCACCTCGATTCTGTTGTGTTTTCACCTTGCAGGGGATGATCGAAACCCTCACGCGGTGGTGTAGAAAATTGCCAGAGCGACCCGCCGGCCGTGTCTCCCTCCTCCCACGCTCCGTTAATGTGTAACAACGACGATTGCCTGCGAGCTCTCGCCGAGACCCAGGCGGTGTCAGTCTCCGACGTTTTATTGCCGTGCGGATATTTCTGGAGGATGCGTGTCTTTCTCTCTCTCTCTCTCGTTCTTTATCGGGGCGGCCCCGCTCCGCTCCGCGTGGGTCGGGGGGAGACGCGCTCCCGTGGCCGGTTTCATTTGTGTGGGGGGTTTCTTTTATTGCCGTTTCTGGCTAACTGTGTGTGTGTGTGTTCATTGTCGCAAGAGACGTCTCTTGTTGGCACGTCCGCCTACGATGCGCGGCGTTGGCGCAATCGCCGGATTTCAGACCCTCCACTGTCTATAAACACCCCGGGGAATTGCTGCTCTGCGTGACAGAGGACAATTAATTTGGCTGCTCCTCGGCAACGCTCTCGTGTAGATTACACCATCGTCATCCGCAGCGGCGACAGCAGCAGCAGCAATTGCCTATCCACTTCTGGATGGAAGCCTCTGCATGCAGGCACCGTCTCTCACGGTCTTTTGATGCACCAATTCGTATAGCTCCTGCACATGAGCCGAGTTCATCGCTCCATCTCCTGCCGTGATTGTGCTTTTTAGACGAATTCGCCCCTTTGGCTAACAATTCGGTCAGTGGTCTCAATTATCTTTTCGGTCGTCATTATGTCCAGATGTGTGTCCAGCCCCAAGACCATTTGCTTTTTCTTAATTGGTAATAAAAGCAGATTACTGTGCGCTTATAAAAATATAAGTTTCATAAATCCGTCTGAGCATTTAATTAAATACATAAACCAGTCATGCGTGCTGTTTAGTCAAATGTGCTGAAGTTTTTGAAAATCGGCTTTTGCAAGTGGGTGGTCACGACGGTGTTGAAGTTCCCACTGAAGAGATGGAATTCAATCATAGCTCCGAAATGATGCGAAATTATGGTTGACTTATAAGTGTGCTTTGTGTTTTTTAGTTAAATGAGTTAAGAGGCAAGGTAGTCTCTCATTAGGCAAATGGGCTTGCTCCTAGGGTGTTTTCGAAACGGCAATAAATCGGGCAGTTGTCGAGACTTGTGATCGGCTAATTGCTGTTCATAGTCGAGGTTTCGTTCGCGAACGTGCTCTCTTGCTCTCTCATTCCCCTTTGACCGACGCAGTTATACTACCAACGGGTGAAGCAGGGGGGGGGGGAAGGGGGTTACGTCATCCCCTGAGAATGAAACAGTGGGTGGTGGTGGTGGTGGTGCAGCCCCTGGGACTTTCCTCTCCTGGGTAACCTTCAATGTCACAAAAAAACAAGGTCCCACGCATGACCGCGCGAGCAAATCTTCTAACCGAACAACCCCCCCACACACATCCGCCCAATAAAGCAAACCTCAATTTGTTTATGGGCAAACGTGCAGAGCTGCGTCACTCCACCCACCACCTGAATTCTCACCGGTTTTTTTTTTACGGATTTTAATGGCACGATGCAATATTCCGCTCGGTTGGCTTAAAATTTTGGCATTAAACCCATTTTAAAGATTTTGGAAGCACAATTATGAATGATGTTGTTTATTATTATGCATCTTTAACGCTTTAGTTTAGTTGCCTGTTAAGATGTGAGCTGTCGTCTTGTGGGGCAGTTTGGTCTTCGGGGGGTCAATTTGCAAGCCTGAGCTCAGAAGGGCCTACGCTAAAGGGAGCTCAACAATATGTTTATCTGGATTACCCTTACGCGCTGACCAAAGCATCTTTTGGAAGAAGTAGTATTACATTCTAAAACCATAGCGGGAATTCTTATTGAAGGACAATCTGGTCTAATAACTTCATTAATTCTTAATTATTAGCCCAACTGTTGTGCTAACGGCAAACATGCTTGGAAAACGACACACTTTGTTTTGACCTCTATGCACAAGGTATTATGCATCGAGTGTATTTAATTACACGTGCATACTACGATGCTGTCGTTTTGATTCCAAGCAGCCAACCAACACTGAACCCCCGGAGGTGTGAATCCGTTTTTTTTTTTTTAAAAGCGAAAAAAAAAATTTTATTTGTGGGTGGTGGTGGTTGGGGTGAACTCAAAGCCATTAAATTCAAGTTCAAGCCCCCCCCCCCCCCCTTTCAGCGGCTTGTTGTGGCGATCCCACGCAACTCGTGACTCACACTTGCCTCATTGTGCCGAGGCACCCACGGCTTCTCTCCCCACCGCTGCTCTTCTCTTCCATCTCTCTTTTTTTTTTAGTGTTCTTCGTGTCTGGCTCGGCTTGTTCTTGCTTTCTGGAGCACGGCCTTGCTTTATTTTTTTGTCGGTGCAAAAGCTTCCCCGTGAAACATTTGTCATATTTTTTGGCACGTGTTTCCCACCTCCTGCTGGTGCCTCCCCCGGTGCCGAGGTTCGCTTTGCGTCGCGGCGTAAATACTTTGGCATAATGCCGGTCTCGCGCCGTGCTGCAAGCGTATTGTTTGTGCCCTTTTGTGTCTTTGGCTTTATAAATTACTTAATTTGCACGTGCAATGGCGTGCTCATTCCCTCCCCCTCCGTTCCCATTTACCTCCCACTCCTGTGTCTCCGAAATCTCACAGATTGGGTATCGCCACTAATTAGGAGCGCGACACCTTTAATGGCTGCCAGCAAAATCAATAACAACAATAATAATAATAATGGTAGTGATTTATAGATTCGGCGCAAATGAGTGTCTGGGCGGTGATGCAGGGCGACTGTGCCAGCGTGGGCGAATTCGCGCCTGCCAGCGGGGGAGAAGGGGGGCGAAGGGGGCAACGGTTGGGGGGGGGGAGCGGCGGGGGCTGCGATGGTCTCGTTAGGCAGAGCTCGTTAACGTCGTGCTCGTTAAAGTGCCCCTCGCCCGGTGGGTGGGTGTGGAGTCGGCGGGGGGCGCGGGGGGCTTTGGCAGTCTCGCAGGGCGCCTTCGCCGGGGCTGGTGCCGGCATCTCTTTGTTTGCACTAATTCGGTGACGAATCGTTGCGGCGCTGTTTACTAATAAGTGCAAAGCTGTATAACGAGCGGATAATCAGAGTGTTTGTGCGTCCGTGTGTGATTTTTTTATTCTTTTTTTTCTGGAGATCCCTCCTTCTGAAACTTGTTTTTGTGCGAGTGTCCGAATTGGGGGCGGGGGGGTGTAATCCTGCAACCTTTTTCTAGTGATAAAAATCTGCTGTTGTAACTTGGTCAAGATTTAGATTCAAGCTTCAGTTCTTTCCTTTGTTAACTTTGCGGTGTACGTAGGCTGCAGGGTCCCATGAACTCCATTTGAACAGTATACCTACACAAATGCCAAAAACATGTATCTTTGACGTGATTTAAAGTATGGATTGCGAGCCAAGAATCCGAGAGATCGAGATCTCTCCGTCCGAATTGATGCATTGTTTCACAAAATTTTGGCCACTTTTTTTAAATTTTTAAGAATATTTTTGTGACCTGGGAGGGAACCCCAGAGTCCCCTGTCAGAGCGTAACACTCGGACGTCCACACTCGAAGCCTCCGGAACCCTGCTTGCTCTACTGCCCATCTCTTGGGGCCCTGTAGGAGTTATAGTTTAACAAACTATGATCTTGCCCGCATTGTCAACCATTGATCTGTCTACCTGCTTTTGATGTAGGGCCCCAATGCGCTGTATCGCGCACGCGTCAATCACTCGGCTCGCCAAATTTGCAGAAGAATATTAACTCGCTCGTACACGCGTTGCATCTGCTTACTGCTGCGCGCAACAACAAATGCCCTCCAGCGTGGCGGCCTAAGGCCTGTTGAGCCGCCCCATGTCTGGTGAATCTCATTAATAGCTTCGTGCAGGAGAGACATTTGAGAAATGGCTTTTACGTAATTGTTTCGGTTGCGTAAAGATCCCTGGGAAGTATTCGCATATTGAGCGAGATTAGAGGAATTAGTGGGTTTTTTCCTTGCAAAACACGATTGATATTAAATGGACTGCCGCAAATCCGAAGCCCGCCTACAGATGTAAGGTTCCACTGAATGGTGTGGGGTTTGAGTTTTGAATGTTGATTATAAAGGATGTTGACACAACCAGATTTTAATCTGTTAGCTGTTTGTGTTCAAGTCCCCTGGAAAATAGCTTTATTATTTAATTTAAAGAGCAATGATGGTAGATTCGAAGTCTCCGTGCCATCCTGTAATGGTGTCTTAATTACACACTGGAATGGAATCGATTTTGCCACGTGTTTTTTGATCATACGGTGGACATTAGGGCCGCAACGATCCACCTCTGAGCTATCCCCCACTCCTCTTTACCCACCCAGATAATTAAAGTAATCCTTATGATTCGGTCACGATTCCATTCGAGAAAAGTTGTTCTTTGACAGCGCTGATATGATTTGTATTTATTTAAACTACATGTATAGTAAAAGTAATATTCATCGCATACACACATGATTTGATGCGCTTTGCCGTGAGCTTTATGTAGTCGTGAATTTCTTGACAAGCCCCAATTTGGCATGCTTGAAGATCAATTTGTTACTTCATATTTGTTTCTCATAACCTCAAAGTTCACAAATGTACAACTTATAATTTGCCCCAACTTCATTTCTTGTGCTGCCTCCATGGTAAATCTTCCGCTTGTGATAATCTTCGTTTAACTACCAAGCAACAGCGTGGACGTGGTGAACACAAGATGATTCGCAAATTTAACCTGCAACTTTTGTTACATGTAGGACAGGGCTTTGGGAACCCTTCGGCCCATGTGGCAGGCTTCATTTAGTACTACAATCGCGAGGCCTACCACATAGAAAAATATAATTTTGCAGGCCATTTCAATCTCTGCAAGCATCTTAGCCGCACTAATCGGGTACTAGAGGAATATATTTAATATGGTTTTTCATCTAGTTTTTCTTCCAGGTTCCGTTCTGATGGCGTACACGAACAGACCCGGATGAATAACGGATGATGTATGCGTACGTCATCGGAACGGCGAAAGGGTTCAGAAGTTTTGCAGCACTTATAGCGTTGACGCCGGACAAAATTCCGAACAGTGCGCTTGCACAACCTCGAGCTGTACGTAAATGACTACAAAAACTTGGAACGTCTGAATAATAAGACCCCCCCCCCCGCCCATATCCTTCCCCACTCCGTTCTGCATGCTCCGTCTCCGGTACAGGGCGAGGCGTTGCGGCAGAACCTGCTGCTGCGTTACTATGGAGCCTCCACGGTGCAGACGGGACATCGCGACGGTGGGGGGGTGCCACACCTGGGGAGCGGTGGAGGTGGAGGAAGCGGAGGAGGAGCGGCGTCACGCCCAGTCGGAACGGCCGCGGGGAGCGGTGAGGACACTGCACGTGGACACAGCACGTGTCGAGCAGCGTGGGACGATGATGATGATGATGCTGGAGGCCGTGTGGGATTTAATGAGGGGGTGGAAGAAAAAAACCAACCGCTTTCGCTTGCATTAACAGCCGCGTGTCTTTGTGTATTTTGAGGCTGGATCTCTTTTGAATTGCCGCGTCGGATTGACTGACGGCTGCAGATAGCTCCTGGCGCAAAGTCTTGCCGCGGTCTTTCATAAGAGTTCCGGCATAACCACAATGAATGTGAAAGAATTAAGTTATTAACTGCTAAGCCAGTAGAGAGTGTGTGTGTGCGTGGTGGGGAGTCGTGACGGTGGTTAGCTTGCTGTGCTCTGAACCCAATAACCTGAATTTTTATTCTCTGGGTCTTTCGGTAAAGTCATATAGATGGTTCAAAATATAAAAATATGAATTCCTGCAGTCACGAAAGCTTTCAGTCAAGATTTAACCTGAAATTTGATTCCTGAATGTTGGCTAACATTGGTGGCAGGGTGATAGACAGGGTGATATCTGAGCCGGGTCAGGCTTGGTGCTGTGGCCACACACCGCCGTCCCCTTCATAAGTTGTGCCTGCCTAAATAGGCGCTTGCTAACAGCACTTTCCCCAACGGTCTATAATGCTGCACGGAGAATATTAGTTTTTTTTGCGTGGTATTGTGTGTGCATTTCATATGTCTAACAATGTAGTAGGTACACACCACCACCTCGTGCCAGCCCTCGTCGCTACTCGCTAAAAGTGTTTGCTCCAACAGTCTCTAATCCTATGCAGGGGGATGATCGTGTGTGGTTTTTTTTTAGCGTGTGCGTGTGCGTAGTATAATTTGCGAGCATGTAGATGCATGCCTGCTGTGACAATGTTAGGTGCTCGTGTGCACTCGCATGCGTGCGTGCGGCGCGAGAGGTAGGGCCATGCGGAGCTTCCGCTCACTTTGGCGGCGTTGCCGCGCCTGCCCCGGGGGGGGTGGGGGGCACGTGGACCAAGCACGTGGCGCCGCATGTGCGTCCCTCCTCCCCCCGCTCCCATGAGGTCGACGCGGTCGCTTTTTAATTGGGGCATTATTTTCACTTGGCAACAAGACTCCAGCACTGGCTCCAAGAAGAATTTGTATGCTTCGGTCATGAATGGATGGATGGATGGTGGAATGAAACGGGGTGTAGGTTAAGGAGTGAAACCTGCTGGCTGGTAAACACATGGGGTTGGAATTCGAGTTCAAACTTTTAGATTTTTTTTTTGTGAAAGGCGTCGTCTCGTTGGATGTGAAGTTAAGTAAAGTTTCTATTGACTTGGCAGGGACAAAGCCTGATTGGAATTGATCTTTTCACTTTTTCTATTTGATCACTTGTGTTTTTGTGTTGCTAACTGAGTTATGGGGGGGGGGGCTCTCTGATTTGGATTATTAGCCCCAGGCACTGCTCATTCACTCTACAATTTACATTGCCTGGCAAATGTCATGAGCCCCATTTTTTCTAAATCATACAACAAGTTGTCACCAAATACGAAATTTTGCTCAAAACATCCTCCAATGTACTCGCCCTAACCTGCTTCCTGATGGCGTTCACACATGATGCCCTAATCGTGTGGACACGGCAGAAGGAAGAGAATTTGTCGAAAGGATAGAACGCAGATTTTTGAAGCAAGATGATCCTTTTGTTGGGTCGGGCTATTGGAAAGAGGACCTGGAGTGACAAGCAACACAGGTGGTTTGAGAAATACTCTTTGCGAGCAGAGGTCGGAGCTGGAGCCTTGATGGTTGTAGAGAAGCTGCAGTTCTACAAAGCCCATGGAGAGAAGTTGTCCACCACTTAGAGATTAATGATTCGCCCACCTCGCATTAGGCGTTCATTTATCGCTTATTGACGGTCACTCCTTCCTTTGTAAAAATCTATTGTTTTCTGCATTTGTAGCGATCGCAACATCTCGTAGCTGCCTCATTGTGTCCAAATAAGAAACGATACAATCTTCCACGCACCATTTGCTGCCCGTGTCATGAATGCATAAACATGTGTTTTTTTAATTGATGCATCATTACATGCCAACTAACCAACCATTTCACAGACACGCGCCGATGATGTTAAGGGTAAGGACCGTGGGGGGCAGCGATGGAGCACTGGCAACAGAAGTTAACTCCCGATCTGGCCAACATTGGTAGCGAGTGATAGCCGCCAAACTGGTCCTGGGCTCCCCTCCCTCACGACACCAACTTGAACTGACTGGCGTGATAAAGTGTGTGGTCGAAGCGAGGCCTCGATCTTAACAGTGGATTGACAAAGGCCTAGCAATTATTGTTATTTTTAATTATTAAAAATCCTTCACATTTTCCGCGTGTGTGCGTGCGTACGTGCGTGCACATTTGTCGGCATTACTTTGACATCCAGGCCAGGCCTCCGTGACCCCGGCATTACTCAACCGCTCCGAGATGACCCTCGCCAGCATCCAATGCCACCTGGACCAGGAGGGGGCCTCCGACCTCGTGATCGACCTCGTCGTGAACACGACGAGCGATCGCATCTTCCACGACAGCGTCTTGCTGGGGATTGCCCTGCTGGAGGGGGGGAACACCACCATACAGGTGAGTCGCCGTGATATCTTCAAATGATGAGAGGAGAGGAAAAATCCTTCGCAATGCAAGCCGGGAATCCTCTGTTTTATTCAAGAGCGGTAATGCAGCGGTTAGCGCACTGCACTACCAACCCGGCGATCAGAGTTCGATTCCTGCTCGCGATCAACACCAGTGACGATTATCTGAATCGTTCCTGGGCCTCCCCAAGGTCCACTCGGCCTCAAATGAGTACCTGGTGCTGTGTGTAAACATCGCCAAAGGGGAGACAAAGGCGGCTGACCATACGTGGTGCTGGCCACCCCCCCCCTCCCCTCGTGTGCATTGCCGGCCTTCATAGGTGCTCGCTAACAGCACTTGCCCCAACAGTCTAAGGCTGTTGTCTTTGTTTGACATCCAGGTGAGTGTTTTATCTCTGTTGCGCAAGGTCTCCTGCAGTTCTTATCCGTGTGCTTGAAGATGGCACGGAATTCTCTGCTGGCTCGCTTCGTATTGTACGATGTTGCGTGCACACGTGTGCAGCCCCTTGTTTGTCATTCTACTGCTGGGCCAAGGGGCTATCGACATCGTGCTGGGCAGTAGACCGCATTTCACCAGGCTGGTCAATAAGGGTCAGTAGAGTCGGGGGGGCAGCATGGATGTGGTAACATCGACGTACAGACACGGTGAACATAGACTTGGAAGCATGTAAGCCGATGACAACCTGTTTGTCTATGGTGGTCACCCGAGTTTTACAATTTTTATTTAACCAGGTTAAGGCCCACTGAGCTATACGTCTTATTCCGAAGCGATCTGACCACAGCTCGGTGAAGTGGCCTATCCTGTTGAAATTTTTAGCAGCAAAATACTCTAAATGCTCTTTTCTAAATGTGGCGAAGAACCGGGGGAGACGCATAAAAATCCACGCAACCATGTGGAGAGCGTGCAAACTCTAAAAATACAGACGTCAGGATCGGGATCAAACCCACGACATCCTGCATACTAGGCGAGGGAGTTAACATCACACCACCATGGCACCCAATCCAGACACTATCCAGGCACCAGCCCTGCTTAGCTCCTGAACTCTGAGATCGGAGGCATTTCCCGTGATTGGTTCGTAGGCAGGATAACGGAGTGGTAAAAACATGAATGCGTGTGCACATCCTGTTGATGTCGTTTATATAATGTGTTTTTCTGCATTGCTTTTTTCTGTCGGTGGCATCGTTGTAATCACATCTAACTGGACAATAGCGAGCTGTTCCAATGGAAGTGATTATGTAAATCCAATAGTCAATAATTAAAGCAATATTCAATTGGGATGTATATTTTTTCCCATTTTGAGAAGTGGCTATACAGGACTGAAAGTGGCCCCTCTTATTATCACTTGATGCAAATTGGATTCTCATTTTAATGAAATGATGCGAGGCATGAATTGATAATAATGTAATTAATTTGACAACGACAGTCTCGTTGTATTGGGTCTCCAAATTAATTTTCAGGAGGGTCCTACAAATCAGATGCTTGGATAATTCCATTAATGAGTCTTTGGCGTGTGGGAGGAAACTGTGTGGGGGGGGGGGGGGGGGGAAACCCATGCGTGCATGGTGATAACCGAAAGGTTTGCAAAGACTCACTTGCCAGTATCATTCAGAGGTAGCATGACACCCATGCACACATGTATTATCTCGTGAAAAAGGGAATTTGATTAAATACTCTTTCAGCGATGCGCACTCTGCATAATGCATCGTCGCCGGCCTTTAGCGGGTTCTTCAACACCGTGTTGAGGTGTTGACCTACAGTGGGCTGTGCGTGGCACATTGCAAACACCGACACGGCTCACTTTCGGTTGATCCGGAGTGGAGTTATTTACAGACCCCCCCCCCTCCCCCCCCCCCCCCCCCCCCGTAATGACTGGCACCATTACCCCACGCCCGCTGGGCCAACCCTCGTCCAACCCTTCCCCTCACCCTTGCCCTGTTATTCATAATCTCTGCCCGAGTCACCACTGCCTGCATAAATAAGGTTGTGCGTGACTTAAATAATTTATTTTTGGCCCTGGGACGTGCCGACCCAGCGCCGCTCCACGCCGCCAAGTGGGAGGAGGTCGCCGTAAATGTCGGCGCCCAGCGGTGTCGCTCTACCAGCAGGATCCCTCACCGAGGGGGGGAGAGGGGGGGGTGACTGACGCAGGCGGCCCCTGCCGAGCCGTCGCCGTGAAATTGGCCAAATTGTTGGAATGGGGTTGCGGTGCTCCGCTCCTGTGTGCTCTTGCTTTTTTGTTCATTAAAATTTTCGCGCCGCACAGGTTCTGCGTTTTTTTTTTTGCTGCTGCGGATTTCCGTACGCGTTGGGCACGTACATTGTGGCCGTAACGGATGGTTTGCAAGTGCCGTTAGCCGGTGGGCCAGAACAATTCGTGGCACTGACCGCACCAATGTCGCCACCTCTGTGTGCCTAAGGAATGCGAGGCACTGCTTGGCGTGCTGCGGCAGTGGCTCGCGCCCTGCCCCAACGCTCCCAGTGACCCGAGTGCCATGCACATCCGTAGCTAAATCTGTTCCAAGAAGGAAGAAAGTTCCAAGTGATATCCCAACCTGACCTTGACCTCCCTTCAGTCAAATTTGTCCTCGCGTGTTATGCCAGCCTAAATAGATGCTCGCTAACAGCAGCCTTAGTCTATGAGGGTAAAATTGCGGTATGTTTCTATGTGTGTGTGTATATACATAACAACGAGCGGCGCGCCGGGTGGCTAAAGCACAGCAAGTTGGTACAGTAGGGGGCACAGGTGGTGCATCAGCCAGTCATCTTGGTCATCTCAGTCAGTCGACCCGTGGGACCTGCTGGGTCTGCCCCGTGACCTCCTGCCAGCGGGCGTTCGACACTTCACGTGGCCTCAAGGTGCACATGGCCTGGCACAAGCGTCGTGGTGATGTCACCGCCACTTAGTGGCGAATGGCGGTTGTTGTTCTGTGTATATATATAGATATATATTCTTGTGTGTAGCTCAGCAACAGACCAGAGTACGTTACCAGCTCTTGACTGCATATCCCCCGAGTTACCTCTGACTGAAACGCATTGGTGCTCTGCACATATTGGCGCACGGGGGAGGGAATGCTTGGTGCTAGGCATGTGTAACAATTTACCCCCTACAACTTGCATGATTTTGCTGCTGTTCAATACCTGGTCAAGGCTAACATCGATTTTTGGATGGAGGTTAATATTGAAAAATGTCCCAGGGCATCCACATTGACCAATCTGCACTGACCAGCATGGTGAAGTATGTTCAAGCAGCCACTCGCGACTAACGCAGTGTGACGAGTTCTTTACTCCCATACGTTGATTGACTAAATAATATTGTGCTTTTTCATAGTTAAGGCAAAGGTGTGTCTATCTGAAATCTTGAAGCCAGTTGACATGCAAACCTTGTCCCGTTTTCATATAATTTGTCAGGTGTAGTTGGTGTTCTGTGGAGAGATGGCTTGAAGAGTCCGTATCATTTATTTTTTTATGTATTTAGAAATGTGGCAGTTGGCCAAAGCTGGATTCGGCAATTTGCAAACCCTGCAAGAGGTCAGCCAATCGGTCTCCACCACCCGGGTGTAGAATGACGGCGGATAATCCCCACGGAAGCTGTGATTTCCATGGTGTGACTGCTGGGAGAGGTGAGGGTGGCCCACTGCCAACTTCTCATGACAATCACCCAGTACAGTACCGTGCTACTTACAATAGCCTAAATTGGAACGGACGTACGGATTCTTAGAATTTTGGCTTTTCTCCCCAGTGCGCGTGGGTTTTTCTTTTTGGTTCCATTCGTCCGAAATCTATTCCAATTTTTGTCTGGTGTCGTCGCCGTCCTGAGATGAAGACGTTTTTCCTTTCCAACGTCGGACGGTGAGCAAGCGCGCACGACGCTGTGTCGGAGGATGTTACAGAGCGATGACGTGTGAATGAAAAGCGTAAGAATCTTTACAATCCAGAGCAATGGATGGCTGCTCTGATTATGGTTGTTGGCCCCCTGGCAATAGTTTACGCTTCCCAAATGAAGTTTAAAGCAGAATCAGAATATTTATACTGGAGGAATTTGAGCTATGAAGCTCTTTTTCACAGATGTCAGATGTCGAGTAGGGGCACGGGGTCAGAAAGCTGTGACAAGAAACACCCATAGGAATGTAAAGTATAGGAAAGATAAAAAAAATAACTTGAAAAATATACACGCAAAACTAACCTCGAACATGTATTACCAGGTAAAGCCCACTGAGCTATTAACTCATTTTTCAGAAGTGACCTGGCCACAAATGAGAGTACCACAGTGACCCATCACGTGGATATTTACAGCAGGGAGGGGGGAGGAAATAAACACATTCCTGCAGAGGGAACGGGTAGGAACGTTGGGTTGCTCGGTCAATGGCCAGGGTCAACGGCGGCGTGGTGTATTCCGCAAATATGCCCGACGGTGAGGGCGGGCACAAGCTGGCGTGAGTAGGTTAAACGTTGAGTTTTATAAGGGAACCACGGGGTGACCAGCCCCTCCCTGCACGATGCAGTAATCCCCTGTGGGCTGGTGTAACCAGGAGGTTCCTACCAGTAAAATCAATGTATACATTGGCTCTGTCCGTCCCTCCTATAATGGGAGGGTACTGTGACGCCCGTAACGATCATCCAATACGAATTAACTTGTGGTATGAAGGTGTGTTGCTCACGGCGACCGGCCAAATTGATAAAACGGTTGTCTAAAACTTGGAAGCAAAAAAACAACTTTGGCAAATATGCAAAGACATTTTGCTCTGACAACGATGCGCCGGTACCTTGCACCGCTAGTTAAATGCTTCCGTAGACAAACACGCGTGGGAAAGCACTAAATAATCCATGCAAAAGCATAATTTTTCACAAACTTGTTTATTTGAAAAAGAAAAGTGGTGCCATCCACTGTACAAGTTGGATGCTCCGGGTGGTATAATGGTTTGCACGCTATATGGGCATACAAACCGAAGGTCACGTTCTCTTCAATCTCTCGGCACAACGGCTGAAACGAAGGGCAACTTTCTTTAAAGCTGTGTACCCAGTAAACTGATAAACACAGTCCATGCATGTGCTTGATTTTTCTTCTTCTCGACCTGTTCATTGAAGCGTTTTTTTTTTCTCTTCTCCTCCAGCACTCGTTTTACCGTCGACTCACCGAGGACAAGAAATCTGAGAAGTTCTTCAGGGTTTTCTACGAGCGCATGAAGGCGGCGCAGCAGGAGATCAAGGCGACGGTGACTGTGAACACCGCAGAGCTGGGGGGCGAGAACAAGGAGGACGATGGCACCGAGAAGGATCTGCCCTCCGTCAGCCACAGGAGAGGTGACCACGCTATTTAATAAGCCGCTAATCTGTGTGTGTGTGGGGAGCGGTAGTAGGGAGCGGTAGTGTAGCGGTTAGCGCGCTGCGCTATGAACCTGGCGACCCGGGTTCGATTCCTGCTCACGGCTAACACCAGTGACGATTATCTGAACCGGTCCTGGGCCTCCCCTAGGTCGACTCAGCCTTAAATGAGTACCTGGTGCGGTGTGTAAACATCGCCACTGGGGAAACAAAGGCGGTCGGGCGTGGTGCTGGCCACCCACCCCCTCGTGTGCCGTTCCGGCCTTCATAGGTGCTCGCTAACAGCACTTGCCCCTACAATCTGTTAAGGCTATACGGGGGATCTTTGTCTTTATCTTTGTAGGGAGCGGTAGTGTAGCGGTTAGCGTGCTGTGCTACGAACCCGGCGACCCAGAGTTTGATTCCCGCTCGCCGCCAACACCAGTGATTATCTGAACCGGTCCTGGGCCTCCCCCTAGGTTTATTCAGCCTTAAATTAGTACCTGCTCTGTAAACGTTGGCACTGACGAGACACTAAGATGTTGCGGTGTTGGCCACTCATACCCTTCGTAGTACCGGCCCTTAAATAGGTGCTCTCTCACAGCATTTGCCCCAAACAGTCTGTTAAAGGCTGTATTAATGGATCTTTGTTATTGTATAGACCTGAGACCATAATTGATTAAGTCGATTGATCAACTAAAGTGTAACACTTGTCACAAAAACCTCGTATGGCTGATCAACTAAAGATCCAAATTCTGTGATCCACCATCCCTTCCCCCTCCGCAGCTGTGCGGCGATGCTCGACGTTATCCTTGAGCGAGGACACGAAACGTTACCGGCACGACGGTGATGCGGACACGGAGGATGGTGGTGGTGGTGGCATCACACTGGCTGGAGGGAGTAGCTCAACAGCATCTGGATCCGGAGAAGGCGGAGGAGGAGAGAGAGCAACCTATGTGGAGTCGGATGAGATCAGCCCACTCATCTCCATCATGGAACCGATCCTGCGCTTCCTGCAGCTGCTCTGTGAAAACCACAACCCAGCGCTGCAGGTTGGCTTTATAGGTCTTGAGGTGGTCCGTGACCCCACCGGGATGTGGGAGGGAGCCGGCAAGCCAGGCTTGTAAATTAACGTCGAGCTCATTCTTAGGATTCAAATTGATTCGTTTAACTTTCGTGATTTCGTTTTCATATTGCGCGCGCGTGAGAATTAGCTTTCGACGATTTGTCTTTACAAATTGCGTGCTAATGGAGAGAATTTTAATTGTACGGCCTATTCAAAGACTGTAAAATGACAAATGACATTGCAAAAAGAAAACGAGTAATTTATTGAATTTTCTCAATTGTGATATCCCGTGGGGTGCATTAATACGACAGCTGTAAAGTTGTTTTTTATTTTACTTTCCTGAAACTGTCCTTACTATACTGTCATCGTCACGATGAGGGTTCATTCATAACGCTCAGAAAGCAAATCCTAACTCGGCCTTGCAGAGAACGAACTTAGCGAAATTATTCCCCATTGTGCCGTTGGATTACACCCATGACATGAAGACATTTTTCATAATTATTTCGACAACAAGTCTTTTGGGGTTTTGTCAAGAAATGGCCGCCAGAAGATATCGCAAAAACTCCTACTAAGATCCCCGTAAAGTACCCTCACGAGAGTTACCCGCGCAGTCTTGCTTGCCAGAAACGCTCGTTGCACGACCAATCAATCCGGACTTTGGTGCGAACTTCCAACGCTGGAAGTGACTTGAATTGAATGAAAACCAAATTTTACTTGATCGGGGTTTGTTTTTGTTGTGCCGTCATCAGTTATCGGGCTGAGAACCGTCAAACTCTGCTACGCTTGAGCATCTGGAATATTGGGCAAATGCCTATCGATTTTAAACACTCGAGATTTTCATCGGTGGCGGCTCTGTGCTTTGACACAGTAATAGCTGTCTGAGCCACCCAGCCACACTAGGTTTCTTAACCTCTTGTGATGAACTCCTGAAATAATTTGGATGGATTCCTGAAATAATTTATACTTGGTGATCTAGTTTGGAAGACGCGCACAAGCAATAAAACATTTAATCACGAAAGGTATGACCCAATTTAATCATCTTATACAGGAACATATTCAAAGGAAACATATCCTGCTGAAATTAGAACATTGGGGCGGTGCCAAGTCCTGTTTTTATATCCTCTTGGCCACTGGTGGAAATTCCACATTCCCAATGGCAGGGGCAAATATATCCATAGGAAAAAATCACTCCTGACCCCAGAAGGGATGATGGGCTAAGCAATCCGAGATCGCAGGCTGCTTGCTGCACCACTGGGCCACCTGCCCTGATCGCCAACATCTTAAATGTCTTGTTACGAGGTCATGCAAGAGCCTGTAATGTTTCTAGATTTGAAGCTTTCGTGACTACAAGGATTCATACTCTTAGTTTTTTCGGTAAAGTCACGTAGGTAAAAAAATCAAATTAAAATGAATAAAAATAAAATAATAAAAATCACGACGTTTCGGAGGCAACACGAGTCTCTGTAAATCTGGCTGTGACGGTCCCATCTGATGACGGAGGCTTGTGTTGCCTCCGAAACGTGGTGATTTATAATTTTATTTGTATAAATTTTAATTTCATTTTTTTACCTACGTGACTTTAGGTAACACATTACAGGCATCATACTCTTAGTTTTTTCGGTAAAGTCACGTAGGTG